>ML776954.1:763785-815660 GCA_009831015.1 Picea engelmannii | reverse complement strand
GGCAATGGAAGATCACATCGAGAATCAACAACAAGTTCTCCAAATCTTAAAGGACAACCTGACCTTGGCACATAATCACATGAAACAACAAGTAGATCAACATCATAGTGAAAGAAGTTTTGAAGTAGGGGATTGAGTGTTTTTAAGACTACAACCATACAAAGAGATGTCCCTCAAGCGAGACAAGAAGGATAATAAATTATCACCAAAGTACTATGGCCCTTATAAGGTGTTGCAAAAGATTGGTACTATGGCATACAAATTGGAGCTGCCTGCATCTTCACGAGTACACCTAGTTTTGCATGTTTCATGCTTAAAGAAGGTTATAGGCGACAAGATCCTAGTTCAAACTATTTTTCCAGAACTTGACAAGGAAGGAAAAATCATATTGGAGCCTAAAGCCATCACTGACACAAGAATTCGCCAGCTAAGGAATAGATCCATTTCAGAGTATCTCATTAAAAGGGGGAAACTACCAGCTAAAGATTCCACTTGGGAAGATGAGTCTTTTATATAGAAGGATCCAGAGTTACTCAAGCATTGCAAACAACACTTGTCTCAAGGGGAGGGGCATGTTAAGCCCTAATATTGGCTCATTACCCCTTAATTGGGGCATATCCTATATATACAAAGGAGACATTTTCATTTTGAATCATCTTGTACTTGAACATTTAAGTGGGGTAAAAGGAGGTTGCCCCCTCGAAGAGGCTTATTATCTAAAATTATCTCTTTTTCAAGGCGTTGAGTACTTTTTCTAAGGTTTTTCTATGCTATATTGATATTTGGTTCTTAACATAGAGAGATCCCATGCATAGGTTGTAGTAGTTGTAGTCACCTTTCATTCACCTTTTGACTAGACCATGAAGAAGACAAACTTTGCAGTTTGAGAGATTTCCTTCCAGCACTGTTTTTTCAATATCAATGAAATTGTAGTAGTCATAACTACCTCTAGTACCCTATAGGGATTACCTCCCAAAGTGACAATGACACTATAGGGTCAGGACTCATAGAAAAAATGAATTTTCCACATATAAGGTTTTCCTAAAAGAACATCAAAAACTTCGAGTGGGAAAACATCACATAGTACCTCATCTTTGAAGGGATTGATGCCATAGGATAGGCAAAACGTTTTCTGACACAAAGGTCTTTTCCTTGGATCAACTAATCGATGGTGTATGGTTAAGGGTGTGGCATTGTCTACAACTTCAATCTCTTGATCACCTTTTCTAAGATCAGGTTCTTTTAGGTCCCATTGTCGACAATGAAATGTAGTGGGGTCCCCTTCACCCACATATGTGAATGGAATAGGCACTCCCCCTCCTAAATATCCTTTGAATCTTCTGTTTAAATCATTTTAGTTGTGACGGTTGCACTAGGTTTTGCATCAATGATCTGATTTCCCTATTCTGAATTAGATTTTGAGTGAGGGTCTAACTCCTTTTCTTTAAGCTAGGATAACAATGATTGTTTAGAGTGACATGCATCATTATTCTGGAAGGGAATTTTGTGGAACTCACACCACTTGACAGTGTCCTTTGTGTTCCCATTACCCTTCTTTTCCTATGGCTTGGACTGGTTGTCTTGAGGTTGGATTTTATTGCTTGATCCCTTGTTTTGTGAGTTAGGGACACCTTTACCATAATTTTTTATCTTGATTATATTGATAATGAAATGAAGGAAAATACATAACAAGGAAACACACAAATATATTGCAAGAAACAGATTAATAAAGTTAAACTCAAATTCTACTAATGGATTTTTGGAATACAAAAGACTGTAAAATGAAAAGTACACAAGCTAGCTATAATTGTGGTAGCTCATCTCTATAGCAAGGGATTTGTCATATATATGCATTCACAAGAAGTTGATTAAAAATAGGCTGAAAAAGAATTTTAACATAAGGAATCAAGGAGAAAACCCTAAACATCCAAAACCCTAGCCCCAGAAGATGAAACACAAAAAGGTTTTTGGACCTCGATGTGGTTAGTTGATATGTCAACTTCATGGGGCATAATTTTTGCATACATTGTTTTTTGGGGGCACTCGATACCCTGTCACAAAGGTATATATAAGGAGGAAACATTCCATTCATCCTATCATATTTCTTGATAGACATGATAGGCGTTGTCGCAGCAAAAAAATGTTGTTTATGGCCTCAAAAGGGTCCTGAAAGTTTGGGACCCGAAAAAACCATAGAAAAACATCCAAGATGTGGAAACATTCTAAATTACTGGAACATACAAGTGGCCACTAGTATCCACCTAGATTGTCCCCCCCCCCCNAAGAAATGGTCCTTATTGCATCAAAATCCTCTATCATATGTGGAAACTTCTGCTAAATATGACTCTTGGTGAGCCACTTTCCCTGTTGAATAAGATACACTACTTTGACGAATCGATAGAGTTAGATGTTCCACTGGTGGGTTACCTTCATATTGGTTTCCATGATCTGATCAACTATCTCCTATCAATGAAACCAGGATTAATTTCTACAAGGGGAAAGTTATCGACCATGTATGAAGTGTTAAGGAGAGGTGGAAAATATGGTCGAAGTAGTTCCACATTAAATATCAGGTCCAAGCCAAGGAATGGGGGAATACTTAATTCAAAATAATTCTCACCCACAACCTTGGTGATGGTGCAAAGCTTGTATCAGAGTGGGAGGAGATTTTTATGGGGTCCTATGAGGTGCTCTTTATAAAAATGAAACCATACCTTATCTCCCACTTCAAACTTGTGTGGTACCTGATGTTGATTGTGGCATTGTTTTTAGTTGGTGTTGTATTTCTTCAAAGTATCATTAACTTGTTTTTGGATGTGCTAGATTCCTAAAAAAAAAATGGTTTCTTGTTTTTTGTGTGGTCTAAGCATGGGAGGACTCTTCCTATGTAGCTATGATGGGAAGATATACATTCATGGGGGTCAATGGAGGTAACCCCAAGAACACATGAAAATGTTTGTACAGATATCTCAGATATTGCTTCACTGCCAGTGAGCCTGTTCAGTACCCCAGTGAAGTTATCTGGCCCTTTTTACTGAATTTCCTTTCACCACTTCGGAATATATGTTTGCATTTAAATGCTAAGATGAGAGCAATCATTTATTAATTTCCTTTCATCGTCTTTTGGACTAGATGGGGGCAATCATTTCTGAATTTCCTTTCACCACCTGTCTTATAATTCACTTTTTTAGAGCACGAAGATGGGGGCAATCAGTTTATATGAGGGCTGATATCTGTGTAATATTTTGCATTATAGGTCTATCAACTTACTTTGATTACTCAGTACCAACCTTTCCTTAACTTTCACAACACCTTCGTTCACAGGGAGAAAGGGAAAAATTAATCTTTTGGGGTGTTCTATTTGAGCAAGCCTCAATCCTCCGAAACTATTGAAAAACCTAGAAAAGTCAGGATCACTTAAGCATCACTTTGTTTAGCAGGGGACTGAGGAGTTGTGAAGACTAGCTTACTTTTCACAATCTCCTTTGAAGCTTTGGAGGTTAAAACGAAATCTCTTCCCCCAACGTATGAGAAACCGAAAAGATGTTGTCTTTTCAAAGGCAAACCAGAAAACAGAAAAGGGTGACAGATGGAGATCTATAAACTGAAAAACAGAGGTCAAAAAATCAAAACTGACTCTTCAAAATATTTTTCGGGGGTGCTTTACTTTGAGTGACTTGTTTATTTCATCTCATTCTTTCGTAGACGATTAACCATGGAAATGTTCTTTTATCTATTAGTTTAGACAATGTTGTTGTATCTTATGAGGTTATCGGACGGGTTTCGTTTCTAACTTTAGAGCAACTTGATGTTAGATATTTAGTGTCGAAAATAGGGTTGTGTGAAGTTGAAGGTTCAGAAGAAATCTTGGTCTTCAGTTGTGGGTATTTAAGTTGATAGACTGCAGGGGTAGGCTTAAGAGAGCCTCTCACCTTTAAAATCTTCTCAGGATCGGTAATGGGTGTGGTCTGTTTACCATCCAAGTTTTGACTGGTATTCCTTCGTCCAGATGCTAGCTTATTAATCGTGGAGTCGTCAAGCGAAAGATTTGAAAGACTTAAAAAGGTGTGCACTCTTTGTTCACCATCAAAGGGTGGCACTTTCAACGAAAAATGTCGTTTTCCCGGGGAAAAAGATTTCGTAACTTCGGTCCCCGGCAACAGTGCCAAAAAGATGTTGTTCCAGAGTCTGTACTTAAGGCTTAGAAATACAGTGTCTAGGCATCTAGAAGTGAGTAAGGGGTAGATAAGGAAGAAATGTCAACCTTCGGCAATGGAAGCTAGGGTTGATTTCTAGGTTGTTGTCTAGCTTCCAACTGTTCCTGGATGTTTATGTCCCTTTCAATCGCTGCCCACAAACGTTCCAGTTCTACCTAGGTAGTGGTTGTTTTAAGAATAGTATAAAAAATATTCAGGGCAATATGTGTTTGATCTGATAGTTCGGGTTCAATATTAGGCTATCTTGTCATAGGGACATTCATAGAGGAACATAATGATAAGAAAATCTCAAAGCAATTTTTTAGATGCTATCTCGATTTTGGTCATATAAAAGGAGAGTTATAGCTCCAGTAGTGAAAACAGGGTGCAAACAAAAGGCCCTTTCCCGTAACTGAGTTATATTTTAATAAATGTGTGTGAGGTGTAAAAAAACATTAAGCTATCTATCATCTAAGGCTCATATCAAGGGAGAATCTCACTTATAAACAGAAGAAGAAAAAGATAAAGAAATAACCCGATGAAGCATAAAATGTATATAGAAATCTAAAATGTTCACTGGTCTTATACTTACTGATAGCCGGTACAGAGGAAAAACGGTAAACAATATAGAAAACTAGAGTTTATTCACTATAGTAGAGGTTGTACTAAATTATAGCGAAACATTAATCGGATACCTATATGAAATGGAATGAAATATGAAATACAAGGAAACAAACTCATAACACAGTCATGACGAAATCGAGAATCTTTGGATTTGCTTTGTATTAACTCTTGAGGAAAAATTCTCTATTACAATCGACCCCAAAAGTTCTAGCCTTTGTTCCTTCCTTCTATTGTATATTTATATAGATTTACATATGATGGAATCTCAATCGTTCCTGGATTTTCAGTTACAACAAGAAGGAGATCAATTGTTTCATTTCTTTATCTCTGTCTCTATTTAGTGCCAGAAGCCTACCCCTTCGCATGCTCAGTACAAGTGATACATTTCTCCACCAACCGAGATATTAGCCTAGAAGGTTCCACTTGAGAATTGGCCTCACAAACATAACAATCTCTGACTAATTGTGGTAACCTTTCTTCCATCTGTCGGTTTAGGGTGTCGATGGTGCACAATCGCACACTTGGTTTAATAATCCATTTATCTATTTGAACTATGTCTGCCAGAGTTACTTGTGAGATTTCGATCGAATCTCTTTCTTCTTTCTCATTTATATCAAGCGAGAATTTCGCTATATTCATTTGGTTTAGTGTCTCAACATTGCTCTCACTATCAAATCCTAACAGATATCCATCTACATAACCGAAGGCCTCTTCCCAGGATTTCCTTATCCTCTTGGCTTGTAATTTGCCTTCTGATATGCTGCGCTTCCATTCTTTCAATAAAATATTACCTCGGGTCTGTTCCGAAATGGAAAACCTAGAACTTTTTCCCAATTCCCTGATTGCTGTAGCTATTACAGCCTCTTGAAATGTGACCCGGGCTGCTCCATCTTCTCTCTCTTTGACAGATAAGTTTTTTAATACTTGATCAATAAGAAGACAATTGTCTCAAATCGTCTCTACCTTAGCAAGTAAACTTTGCTGGGTTGTGGAAACCCTGCTTCAAATATCCATAGCATAGGACTAGAATATCCCGATATTTATAACTTGGCTTTCAGCGAACTCTAATCTAACCTATAGTTGTTCAATCAAGTCTCTTTGTTGGCCTACCTGTATTTGACTGGTCTGAGCTACCAGCTCTGCTTGTTTGAGCTTATCTTTGAGCAGCTAAATTTCCTTTTTGTCAGCCATGTTTTCTTGTTCTATTCCTGTGCTTCCCTGGTCCTTGGTAGCCTCTTCTGTTGTGGCTAGTTTAGCTTCTAAGGTTTTGATGAGGCGATTTTTTCGCTTCAGCTGATTTTTCAAAACCCCGACTGAAAATTGGTTTTTCGTAGCATACGCCCCTAATGTCCTGGCTATTTCTTTCGCAAACTCTTATTTCTTCTTATCTTTCCCATTGGTCAACACCTTAAATTTCTTGGTCGTTGATCTTGCTTCTTGATAGAATTCTCTTTTTACCACAACTTTTCTCATTTTATCAAAAAAGAACTCATTTGGAAGGAGCTCTTCCATCCTTATAGGTCTCAATTCTTCGTTGAAAATCCACCCTGCATCTATGTTCCCTTGAGTTGACTGTAAGGGAGTAATGGAGGCGATGAGATTTCCAATTTTCTTAGCTACTGGCCTGGAGTGGTAAATGGAGTCTGCTTTTTCGGTGGATCGGGAGTTTTTATTTCTGGTTTCAGACTCCCAGTTTTCTCTCCCCTGTCCTGGTGTTTTTCTTGTTTGGGTGTTGTATCTTTGGAGCCTTTGGCTTCTTTTCACTGCACCTCTTCTGTTATTGGATTCTCACCCTGCAATACTGGGGGAAGACAACTCCATCGATGTTCTTGGAATTTTAAAACATTAGCCCTCTCTTCAGGTTCCAGGGCTTGTATCCAAGCCAAAACCTCAGCATAAAATCTCGTGCCTCGGAAAATGTCATCCGAGGGAAAATTTTCATGTTCGAACCTTTTAAGCCCGCAACTAGCTAAGTGATTACTTACGACCCTCTGTGGGTCGTGCTTTTTGAATTCGACATGAACCAATTTGGGGTCCTCCAGGGCTGTTGCCTCAGCTTTAGCATGCCCAAAATCTAACAAAGAATAGGAACTTAAATGAATAGGAAAAGGTTGCCATACCTTCTTAGAATATTCCTTAAGCTCCTTGCTTATGCCACCGATTACAGTTTGTCTGGAAATCTCATGGCAAGCCAGCCTATTGGGTATGAATAATGGCAAGGCATTCAGAGAAACAGAAGTGCCAAAAACCCTGAGATATGAAAATTCTGCTTCCACGTACCAGTTGACTATATTGCTCAGATTTACCACGATACTGTCTGAGATCCTGGTTGGCGGGTGGCCAAAGATAGTGACATGTAGCAATACCATCATCCATTTAAATATTTCATACACAAAATCTGATTCTTTGTCTTTCCATAGCTTTGAATGGTAGACGTGGATGGGCTCAGCCTCCGATGGAGTCCAGCTCCAACTCATCAAGGGAAAAGGTGTCAAAAAACACACAACATCCATGATATACGGGGACATAAAGAATGAAGCAATCTTTTCGCTCTCCTTCTTCTCTCGATACTCTGTAACTTGACTGGTCAATCTATCAGATAGTAGCTTATCCCAGTCGAAGGAACAACCTTCAACGAATGAATGAATTAGAGGCACCCACTGAAGGAAAAAATGTGTGGTGTCCTCTCTTCCATATAATATGTAGGTCATCATAGCGATATATTTGAACTGTGGTTCCAGAGAAGCTATTGAATATATACCATTACTTTCCGCCCTGAACTTCGAAGGGTGTGAAACCCAATCTTTCATTAAACCAGACATAGTCTTGTCATATTTCACACATTCCTTCTGTTTAAAATATTCCAGGAATTTGTCATTGTAAACAAAGTCCGACACGGCTGGCAACTTGTACATAACCTACAATTGTTCGGGTCTAAAAGTCCCAACGGTGACCCTCTTCTCATTGATGATGGTTCTGTTTGGTATATCTACATGGTCTAATGCCCATTGGATCATATCGTAGTAAGGGAGTAGACGTGGCCTAGCCGCTACTTTATGCATTAGAGCTTGGACGACGATCTTATACTTGGTGATCAGGTCATCTTTTTCATTTTCACTGGAATCATCCGAAACTTTACCAATTCAGACTATAGAACCTCATAAATATATGACCAGGTCCTGATAGAGTCAACACTTTGAGGTGAAGTATCAGAAACATTGTCTGAACCTTGTCTTGAAACCTCAACAGTGGCTTTAGACACTTTTCGCGGGGCCATGGCGGGGGATTCTACTTTAGCTCTCATGCGATAACAATATGTATACATATAGAAATTAGTTCACTCTACGTAGAATAAAAATGAAATTTGTGACAACAAATAAAAGATCCATGCCTTCGACCATTTGAAACTAGGTCATCCTTAGGAACAGAACGGTCAAATCGTTCTTAAGTTTAGAAATAAAACCAAATCCTTACTTGTCGTTTCGCCTCGTTTCCAATTAATTTCCTAGATTTTGACAGTTCGTAATGCAAGTTGGCACAAGGAAAGTTTAAAATTTCCTCGGAGACTGTGCATATTAATTTGTATTAAAACAATGGGAATGTTGGCTTAGCTTAATTATTCAAGCCTTTTTTTTAAATGTTAATTAATCTTTCGACACTCGCCTCATCGGGAGTTTTCGCTTTAACCCTTTGAACCTCTAAGATCTGAGATTGTGATAATTATCTTTGGTTAATAAAAAATGTAACCATGATTAGGCATTTAATTAATTACGTGGTTATTTATATCGCAACTTCGCAACTTGGAGCTTCGAAGGTATAGCTTCTGGGAGGCTCGTATGCCGAGTTGTGAAATCGTGAGATCGTGATGATATGATTTAATTAAATTGGAGGATAAAACCGGATTAAGTGCTTGATTAATTATGTTTCTATCTATATCGTGACTTCGCGACTCGGGGTTTCGAAGGTATAACTTTTGAGGGAAAACACGTCGAGTTGCGAAATCCCGACAGAGCTTAACCGCAGCTAAAACTTTTACCTTTAACATTAACCTGGGTTACTTTAACAAGAATCTCGTGGTTTCGGCTATTGTGGTTACGACGATAATACTTTTGGTGCTAGCAAATGCCGAGACACGAAATCCCGATGATTCTTAACTGCGGTTTAGAGCATTTTTACTCTCGGTAATGATTTGGGTAAACTTTTTAAAACTAGTTTGTCGTTTCATCCCTCAAGACTTGTAAACTATGTGATCTATAACTCCTGACATGCGACATCCCAAGTTAAAAAGGAGAGACTGGCTTAAACGATAAAAAAAAAATCTTACCTTAAGAGTATGATAACCATCACTGTTTGCGTGATGAGACTTCTGAGATTTTGGAAAAATAAAGGAAAATATGAAAACCGACTTTTGACTTCAAGGATTAAGATATGAAATTTTAAACAGGCTAAAAAACAAAGGCGACTCCAACAATTATCAAGAGAAAAAAGAGGCAATGAAAAAGGATGGAAATAATACAATGAAGGCGAGATATTTTGTAGTCAATGGATGTATGAGTTTTGGTGGGCTCAAAACATAAAATAAGGGAAGGTTTCATGTATATTTTGTTCACATATTGAAAAATAACCTAAAATAATTGATAAAAAAAATATGATACTCTTCGAAAGCATGCAGGTAAAAGATGTGAAAAAGTCACAAAAGATGGAAAATTGTGGATAATAATAAATATTGTCTGGGAAGCCAAGAATAGACATAAGGAAAATGAAGAAAAATGTATTTATATACTGGATAAACTAGTTGCAGAGAAAAAAATATCAAGTTTCTTTCCAATGATGGATAAACAATTGCTTTTGAGAAAGAAGATTCAATTTTCTATTGTCTTAGATTTGCTAACTAAAGGAATACAAATAACATGTTATGAATGAAGGCATAATTTACATTCTTTGTTGTTTGTACCATCAATTCCCAAGAAACATTGGTCAGACAATTCTGCATGGGATATGGATGAATGTATTGATGCATTTTGTAAATTCCTCGACCACCTAGGTTGGACCACGATACACGAGATAATGCTTTTGTTCTCTCTATGGAACATATTGTAACATACCTAACATCCAACTGAGCTATGCCACATAAATTTTTTTCGGACTATATGCAATTAAAATATATACACACAGAACTCTTGCGGAAATATATATATAAAATGAAAATAGACAAATACATCTGTAAATGCACATATTCACACTAAAATAACAGTAAACATATACATGCAACATATACAGGAAATACCCATAAATATACAGACAGTTATAATTGTTGGAAGATTGCTTGGTGTCATTGATGTCAACCCTAGTCATGGGTTTTGGACCGCAATATTGATGAAGGTATTTGGTTATGAAGGAAAATGCACATGTAGATACAAGACCCATGCATGGATAGTATACATCATGTTGTTTCCGGTGGTATGTGGAACGTCACGTCGATCCTCATGGTTGAGGAGAAATTAAATTTTAAGATGTCAAAGTGAATAGAAAAAGGAAGTACATGTAGGCCCTGGAGATAATTAAATAAAAGAATTACAAAATAAGAAATTGTCAGGTCAGCCCTAATGTTAAAATTAAGTGACATAAATTGTATAAATAAATATCATTATACATTCATTTGATACATAATTCAAATTTCAGAGGAAATCATAAGTAAAGAAGGTCGGATTTCAAGGGAGGATGAAGTGTTTTGGTGATGTGTTCTAAGATGTTCCGGGGTAAAACAGTCATAACTTATTCATAGAGAATCCAAAAGAAGTGGGAAAAATTGGATTGGAAATAGTATGGACTATAGTTTCTTGTGTGTGAGTTTCAAAATTTGATGTTAAATATTGAGCGCGGGGCATTCTGTGCAAGTTCAGTCTCCTGAATAAACCAGAATTGAACAAAGTCTAACATTCTCTCTATAACCTGTTTTTGGGTGGGAGGAAGGGGCAAGGATGGAGAGTTAAATTCTCTCTTGATATTGGAGTATTGTATGTTCCTCTTGGAGGTTTATCCCTCCCTTTACATTTGGAAGCTGTATCTACCTTTGGAATTCATTACTTCCCTTAAACAATAACTATTGATTATTTCTCATATGTTGTGCATCGTGTATTGTGGTGTATTGGTGTAACTCTTATACTATTGTCCATTTCTCATTGGATACAGTTGAAAGGTTTAAATATAAGTTGAAAATGGTTTTAAATTGTACTTGATACTGATTCACCCCCCTCTTAGTATCAACAATTGGTATAATAGAAGGTTGCCTTCAGAACAATTTAACCACTGGGAGGAAAATCCTAAGCAGAGATAGATGACCATGAGCACATTTCAAATGGGATTCAAAAATTTGATGGAATAAATTATGCATACTGGAGTGATAGAGTGAAAACTTACCTAACCTCTTTGGGAGTAGACATTTGGTACTCAGTTGTAAATGGCTATGTAATCCCAAATAATGCTCCAACTGATCCAAATGAGAAGAAGCTTATGACTTGTAATTCAAAAGCCAGACATGTTATTCTAGCAGCATTGGCACCAACCATTGCTATCAAATTGATGGGCTATAGAACTACTAAAGAGGTATGGGAAAAACTCAAGAGTATATACGAAGGTGATCCAAAAGTTAAGCAGGTCAAGCTTCAATGACATAGAGCGGAATTTGAAAATTTGAAGATGAATGAAAAGGAAGATATCGCAACCTATCTTCTTAGAGTTGATGAAGTTTTTAATGCTATCAGAGGATTAGGTGAAGATCTCGATGAATCGTTGGTTGTACAAAAAGTGTTGAGATCACTTCTCTTGAAGTATGATGCTAAGGTCTCCGTCATTGAAGAAACTAGGGACTTGACCAAAATGACAATGGATGAATTACATGGGTCTCTTATAGCATATGAAATGAGAACAGGTATAGAAAGTGACCATCCAAACAATGAAGCAGCCTTTAAAGACATAAAGAAGACAAAAGACAAGGATAACGACCTTGATGAAGAAATAGCAAATTTTGTAAGAAGGTTTCAGAAGGGAATTGGAAGATACAAAGGTAAGTCTCCTCTCAAATTCTTTAATTGTGGTAGAATATGACATATTGTTGAAAACTGCTACTATAAAAAGAGAAGTCTCAACAATAAAAAGATCTTATACTCCAAGGATGATGACATCTCCTCAAATGAGAGTGATGAAGAATATAATGATGGAGGAGAAGTTCTCTTCATAGCCCAAGAAACCCAGGATGATGATCACAAGAATTCTAAAGAAGAAGAAATCATTTGTGAAGAAGATTCAGATGGAGAAACCAACCTTGATTCCTTTTGGGGATACAAAGACAATGTAGAAAGTGAACAAGAAGATGAGAATCTTGAAAAGTTGAAGCATGTTGAAAATGAAAATAGCAAGCTTAGAAACACAAACATGATACTAAAAGGTGAATTGAGTATTTGTGAAGAAGAGAATTACAAGATTGAAAAGACCATTAATAGCTTGAAGGAACAATTAGAAGGTTATGATAAATTGAAAGCAGAATTGGATCACACAAAAGGGGATCTACTATTGACAACAAAAAAGTTGAAGAAGTTCGAAAAAAGCACTAAAAAATTAGATGAGATCCTTAGCAATCAAAGATTTTCAAATGACAAGACAAGACTAGGATACAATAACAGTTTGAAGACAACAAAAAACGATAAGGAAGATGAAAATGATGAAACCAACACTCCAGAACAAGTTGAACAACAAGATAGAAGACTAGAATTCAGAAGGAATGAGACATCAAGAAGATCCTCTCCCATCAGTTATGAAAGAAATCATTATGAAGGAAACCACAGAAGAATAGATCGTGAACCCAGATGGACCACACCACAAAGAAGACCACTTACTCCTAGGTATCAAAATTTATTTCTTGGACATTGTTATACTTGTGGAAATTTTGGACACAAGTCAATCAATTGTAGAATCAATGAAAGGAATAACTATGTAAGCTACATCAATGGTGAAAATAGTAGATATGGAAATGTTTGTAGACCTATCAATAGAAATTATAATCCATTTGACCCATTAATGGATCAAAATTTTGTATGTTACAAGTGCAATAATCTTGGTCATAACGCACGAGATTGCAGAGAGATGAAGGAAGACAATCATATGTCAAATGTCTGTATACCAACTACAACATGGAAAAGGAAAGAAATTCCACACAATGAAAACTATCAAATAACATTGGTCGCTAAAGAATGTAAATAAGAAGATGAATGGTTCATAGACAGTGGGTGATCATCTCATATGACCGAAGATCAAAGCAAATTTGTCATCTTGAAGAAAAAGGGTGGAAATGTTACATTTGGAGATGACTCATCTACTAAAATACTTGGAAAAGAAATTGTAAATCTTGGAAGTGAAAATGTAAAAGAAGGAAAATTCCTATTGGTTGAAGATCTGAAGCATAATCTCCTCAGTGTTATTAAAATGTGTGATCAAGCATACACTCTTACGTTTGACTCCCGAAAATGTAAAATCAGAGAAAATAACTGAAGAAGATTGGTTGTAACTGCAACAAGAAGACCAAAAAACATATACATCCTATACATGAAGAAGAGAGAGAAGATACAAGCCACAGAAAAGGATTCCAAGGAAGAAAATGTCCCAACAACCAAAAATAAGGATGAAGTAATATTGAGTGCCACATGTTTAAGGGGAGCAACCCCAAAGAAGAGAGTTATCTTTTGCCATTAAACTCAGGGGGAGAAGCCCTACCCTTTTCCATTGATGTCAAAGGGGGAGATAAATTGGGATCATGATGATAGGGGGAGCATGAGTGTTGCCATCAATGACAAAGGGGGATATTGTTGGAAGATTGGTTTTTGTCATTGATGTCAACCCTAGTCATGGGTTTTGGACCGCAAGATTGATGAAGATATTTGGACATGAAGGAAAATGCAGATGTAGATACAAGACACATGGATGGATAGTATACATCATTTTGTTTCCAGTTGTATGTGGCATGACACGTGGATCCTCATGGTTGAGGAGAAATGAATTTTTGAAGGGGACAAAGTGAATTGAAGAAGGAAGTACGTGTAGGCCCTGAAGATAATTAAAGAAAAGAATTACAAAATAAGAAATTGTCAGGTTGGCCCTAATGTTAAAAGGAAGTGACATAAATGGTATAAATAAATATCAGTATACATTCATTTGATACATAAGTCGAATTTCAGAGGAAATCAAAAGTAAAGAAGGTCGGATTTCAAGGGAGGATGAAGTGTTTTGGTGATGTGTTTAAGGTGTTCCGGGTAAAATAGTCATAACTTGTTCATAGAGAATCCAAATGAAGTGGGAAAAATTGCATTGGAAATAGTACGGACTGTAGTTTCTTGTGTGTGAGTTTCAGAATCTGATGTTAAATATTGAGCATGGGGAATTATGTGCAAGTTCAGTCTCCTAAATAAACTAGAATTGAACAAAGTCTACCATTCTCTCTATAACTTGTTTTTGGGTGGAAGGAAGGGGAAAGGATAGAGAGTTAAATACTCTCTTGATATTGGAGTACTGTATATTCCTCTTGGAGGTTTATCCCTCCCTTTACATTTGGAAGTTGTAGATACCTTTGGAATTCATTACTTCCCTTGAACAAGAACTATTGATTATTTCTCATATATTGTGCATGGTGTATTGTGGTGTATTGGTGTAACTCTTATACTATTGTTCATTTCTCATTGGATATAGTTTAATGGTTAAAGTATAAGTTGAAAAAGTTTTTAAATTTTACTTGATACTTATTCACCCCCATCTCAGTATCAACAATAACCACGCATAGGATAAACCCATAAAACTAAGCACGTAAATAATAATGCAGCATGTAAATTTATCATACAATTGGCACTTATCTTGGTAAGAATATCACCAACTCCGTGCATACATTCCACGAACCTCCCAGCCTTAGACCAAAATGATCATCACTCTTAGTAGTGATTCACCCCCGAGTTGGAACTAAACTCCACCCGAGTAAAGGGATTCCTATCCAAGCTAATGGATCATAGACAATAAGAAAGACTCCTTCACAGGTGTCAAATCAGAGTAATAGCCTACATTCCCTCATTCCCCACATTCCTGTCCCACCCCAGGAAGTGTGCCCCTTCTCTGCTCAACATTCGTTTGACTGCCGCACATCCTTTCTGATCTTCATCAACTGGTTGGATAGGAAGTCTCTGAGCCATTTAGCTGTTGTTTAGAACCTTCAGGAAATCAATTCCTAGAAATTATCTCACCCAGGGACAAATTTATCACGGGCCTAACAAACCGCCTCTTCAGTCCATCTCCCAAGCTAACCAACTACACAAACGTCATGGCTATGGATACAAGTTCAGGTACAGTGACAGGAAGGTAAGAAGGATAACTGACTTTATGAGTGAAAATGGTCCTAGAATCATGGTTGAATGATGGAAGGAAATGATGGAAATAATGCTCGGAAATGAACTAAGTCCAAACATTATTTATGCATGTCCCCAACTTGACACTTGTCATGTTGGGAGCTACTTTGGCCCACTTGTCCCCATATTTGGAACTTAAAATAAAATAATTATCCATACTTTATATTTTTAGAAATATTAATATAATATTCCTTTTTGGCTTAAGCTCCCTATCTTATCCCTTTTCCTTAACGTTCATCCCGCCTTTTCCCTAACTAGTGGAGTTTAGTCCCCCATATATTTTATCGTGGTCGGTCTGCACACAACGATGTATTTTATATTAATGATGAGACATGTACAAAAGTAGGCACACTAACCTTTAACATCTAGGGTCTCTGACCTAATCATCACATAGGCATCCTAACTTATAATACATGGCTCACCAGCCTATAAAACACATCATATAAATAAAGGATCACTGGCCTCAATATTGTGCGCACTTAAGATGTTGCACGTGGTATCCTAGAATGTGCACACTTCATCATTTTACTACACAGTACATGCACACACTATGCCATGAAAGGTGCATACAAAATGATATCAAACAACTCACCAGCTTAAGTACATTTTCATTTACATAAAAATTGGGTTCGGCCTAGGGATATTACAATCCCCTCCCCTTATTTATGCACCATCCTCAATGCATTATGTACTCATATACAACAAAATTTTCAAAAATCCTCAAAAAGATGTGGGTATTCTACCCGCATTGCATCCTCATGCTCCAAAGTGGTGTCCTCAAGAGTGTACCAGGTCCATTGGACCTTTACAAGCCCTATGGCTTGATTTCGGAGTTGTTTGATTTTTTGATCCAAAATGCGTACCAGATGCACTTGGAAAGCACCTTTTTGCTCTGCCTGGATCACATTCCAATCAATAACATGATTAGCATTAGGTATATATTTCTTGAGCAATGATACATGGAATACATTATGAAAATACATAGATGCAGGAAATGCAATCATATAAGCCACTGGACCAACCCTTTCTAGGATTTCAAATGGCCCACAATAGAGATCTTCCAACTTTGAACAATTTCCCAACTTCAGGAAACTTTTTTTGGGTCTTACTTTCAAAAATACATGGTCTCCCACTTTAAATTCCCCGTGAGTAATTCCCTTATCAACATAGCTTTTTTTCCTGTCTTGGGCAACCTTCAAATTTTGTTTTATTTTCAACATTTTCTCCTCCATTTCCATGAGCAAATCTGGCCCAACCACTACTCTATCCACTGGGTTATCCCAGCTTACCAGTGTGTTGCACTTTCTTCCATAAAGTGCCTCAAAAAGGCTCATCTTTAGTGATGCTTGATACCCATTGTTATAAGAAAACTCTACCAAGTGTAGGTAGTCTTCCCATTTTGATGGTTTATCCATCATGTACATCCTCAACATATCTTCAATCACTTGATTCACCCTCTTTGTTTTCCCATCTGATTATGGATGATAAATTGTGCTAAAATTGAAATTTGTTCCAAATCCATTAGATAATCCTTTCCAAAAATTTGAGGTAAATTTTGGATCTCTGTCAAACACAATTGTCTTCGTTATGCCATGTAATCTATCAATTTCTCTCATATAAACATCGACAATGTTGGTTTCCTCGTGAGTGATCTTAACTGGAATAAAATGGGCAGCCTTAGTAAGCTTATCCACCACTACCATGATAGAATCATGTTGCATGTTTGTTATGGGAAGTTTGGTGATGAAATCCATGGTTACAACTTCCCATTTCCACTCAGGAATGGGTAAGGGCTGTAGAAAACCTGTTGGGTGTCTATGCTCAGCCTTTACCTTCTGAGATTCCAAACATTTGGCAATAAAATAAGAAACCTCTTTCTTCATTCCTGGCCAATAATATTGTCTCTTGACAGCTACAATAGTTTTATGATAACCTGGGTGCCCAACATAAGGTGCATTATGTATTTCTCCCAATATCAGATTTTTCAATTCATTAGAATTTGGTACAAAAATTATGCCCCTGTATATGAGAATTCCGTCATATCTAGCTTGTATTCTTCAATTTTCTGTTGTAAATTACCTTGCTGTAATTTTACCACTAATTCCTTGTATTGCAAATATAATTTTGTAGCCTCTAAAATTATGTCCTTCAAATCTGATTGGTACATGGTAATGGTTGTAGCATGCAATTCATGCACTCTTTTGTTGAGTGCATCAGCCACTTTGTTCTCTTTGCCCTTGATATGCTTTATATCAAAGTTATATTTGCTGAGAAATTCTAACCATCTGCTTTGCCTAGCATTTAGATTTGGTTGGTCAAATAAATATTTCAGACCATTATGGTTTGTCCTCAACTCAAACCTTTTTCCCATGAGGTAGTGTCTCCATTTCCTCAAGGCATGCACTATGGATGCCAACTCTAAATCGTGAGTGGCATAGTGTCTTTCATTCTCCTTCAACTTCCTTGATTCATAACATATAACAAACCCATTTTGACTGAGGACTCCACCAATTCCTTCTTTACATGCATCTGTGCATACAATGAAGTCTTCATTTTTGTCTGCAATACTTAGTATTGGATCACTTGTCAATAATTGTTTCAAGTGTTGGAAACGTTTTTCACAATCCAATGCCCACTAGAAATTCACACCCTTCCTTTGCAAGGAAGTGATTGGATGTGAAATCTTTGAGAATACTTCAATAAATTTCCTATAGTAGTCTGCAAGGCCCATGAATGTCCTAATCTCTTTCACATTCTTTGGCACTGACCATTCTCTAACGGATTTTATCTTCTCAGGATCCACTGTTATCCTATCCTCTGAAATGATATGTCCCAAATAATGAATTTGCTTCTAATAAAATGAGCACTTGCTCAATTTGGAATACAATTGATGCTCCCTTAATACTTGCAACACCATCCTCATATGATGCTCATTTTCTTCTTCTGACCTAGAATACATAAGAATGTTATCTAGAAAGACAATGAAAAACTTGTCTAAATAATCTCAGAAAACACCATTCATTAAGCACATGAAAACACCTGGTGCATTTGACAACCCAAATGGCACCACTGTGAACTCATAATGACCATACCTTGTCCAGAAGGCAGTATTGCTAATATATTCCTCTTTAATCCTTACCTGATGGTATCTTGACCTAATTTCTATCTTTGAAAATATCTTTTCATCCTTCAATTGATCAAAGAGATCATCAATCGTTGGTAGAGGATACTTATTCTTAACAGTCACCTTATTCAACTACCTAAATTCAATGCAAAGTCTCAATGTTCCATCCTTTTTCTTCACAAACAAGACTGGGGCACCCCAAGGTGACACACTTGGGCATATATATCCCTCCCTCAAAAGTTCTTCCTGCTACATTTGCAACTCCTTTAGCTTTGGTGTACTCATTCTGTGAGTCTTTGACACTGGAGCTGCTCCAGGAATTGAATTTATAAAGAAATCAATATCTCTCTTTGGGGGTAGTCCTGTTACCTCCTTGAACACATCTTTAAAAATCTTCCAAGACTACATGATCTTCCAAATTTTTCATCTTATCTTTAGGTGTCTCTTCCATATGAGCTGCAAATACTTGACACCCTTTTCTGTAACATTTCTTTAGTTGCAATGCTGAAATTTCTCTGAAGGTTACTTCCCTTGGAATTCCCTGAACTCTCCTTGGGTTCCCTTCCTCATCCAAGCAAGTAAATGCCTTGCTATGACAATCTAGGATAGCATGATGTTGTTCCAACCAATCCATCCAAATTAGACAGTCATAGGAACCTAAAGGCAAGATGTTCAAATTTTCCCTGGTGTTCAGTCCATTCATGTCCATAATACATGACTTAACCATCTCGTTAACTTTTCTTTTGGGCCCGGTATCCAGCTACACCAGCCAAGATTTTTCATGCTTTCTTCTTGTAAAATGCAAACTTTCCACTATATTAGGATCTATATAACTATGACTAGCTCCTGAATCAATTAAAATAGAAATGGTTTGGTTGTTGATCATACCTTCCAATTCAATCATACGTGACTAATACTTTTCTTTCTTGTTGTCCAGGACTGCATAGATCCTTGACACATTTATGCCCATGTCCTCCAATGTTCCATCTTGTTGTACATTGTGAACAGTTCTCACTTTTTCACCTCTTTGAGGAAAATCTCTGAACATATGATCCCCTTTACAATCCCAACATTGAATAGGTTGATGCCTTTTCCTTTGACCCCCTGTCTCAATCATTTTGGGTTCTCTAGAAGTTGGTTGTCCTTGAGTATTATTTCTAAAGAATGGTAGCTTAGATCCCTTCTTCCTTTGAGCCATCTTGAATTTATTTTTGTCTTCCCAAGACTTTTGGAAATTTGGCCTTGATTTTTTCTGATCATATAGGAATTTATATCTCCTTGTGGTCTCCTCCAATGTCTTGGGATCATCATACAATATTTTGTCACTAATGAATGCTAGCAATCCACTCAAATACCTTTGAATCTTAACTATCTCATCCTTGATGAAAGAGACATACTTCAACAGTTCTAATTTTTTTTTGTCATATTCATCTATTGCCATACTCCCAAGCTTGAGTTCAAATAACTCTTTCATTTTCTTTTCATAGTATCTCTTAGTCAAGTATTTCTTCTCAAAATACTTCTTGAATTCCCTCAAAGTAATGCTTTTCTCTTTAATGTGTTTCACTTGCACAAGTTGATCCCACCACATGGATGCCTTTCCCTTGAGTTGATTGATATAAATTCTACCTTCTGCATGAGAAGAATAACTATACAATTGAAAATACTTTCTCATGCCCAACAACCATGTCTCTACATCTTCATTCTTCTTGTGCTTACCATCAAATGTAGGAGGTTTGATTTTGTTCATTTCTCCTCGTAGCTCATCCACCCCAGACCTCTTATGCTTTATGACAGGGTATGGACTTGATTTGTTGTCTTCTCTCTTATTGAAATGCCTTAAGGAGTGATGGTGATGTCTGCTAACACTTATTTCTCTTCTTTTCTCATCAGGAGGCCTGTGACTTCCTGATTTTCTTGAGCCACTCTCCTTATCCAACTTATTTTCTATTATGTTCAAGATTTGAATTAACTTCATGTTGAAGTCATCTTATTGGTCCTTGGCTCCCATAAACCTTTCATTATCATATTTATGGCTATGTACATCCTTCTGCAAATTTTAAAGGGTTTGTACCATATTTATGTTTTCATCCCTTCCTTCTCCATGTCCATTGGAGTTTGTTCCTTCAATGCCCAAATGGACATCCATCCCTCTGATCTCATATTCTTGGCTGTAAGTCCCCTGTGCCTCTTCCATTACTCTGGACTCTATGTTGATCTTGATCTGATCTATTTGTTGTTAACTCTACAAAATGTGCAGACAACAAAACTTTGTCAGGCTAATTGACTCAACAATTTCATGATAAATATGAACCATTCTAGTTCAATAATATATCGGAATTATTTCTTATGATTTCCAAAACATTGAATGCCCAGATCAATTTTTTGGGTAGATAATTATATTCCACTATTCGACACCTTTCCATCGCCTACTCTCATTCTCAATTTCAAGTCTTGAGCAGATAGTTATGGTTATTTGAAAGTTGCTCATTAATTTTTCTGTTCATTTTTCAACTAGGCGGAACTCTGCGCTGTAATTATGCAATTTTGCACCTAATCGATTGTATTTTTCATAGAATCTCAATTGGGTTCCATCATATACATATTATGGACACTTTTTCCAAGTTTCACCTTTTTCTGGGTTCCTGGCTGCTAGTTACAACTTGTTGAAGTTCTAGGCCAATTCGTTTTTTTGGTCTGGACTGCTACACGTACTTTATTTTCCATATTAAACATGTTTAATATGCCTAGAAATTTAATTCATCTCTGAGAATGTCTTCTATGTTTCAATATATTTCCATTGATTGCTCTTGCGTCTCACTCTGATTCCGGAGAAGAAAGTTATGGCTCTTGGAAGTTAGATGGATCTTAAAATTTACCCTCCACTATTTGTGATGTAACTTTCTCATAAACGTTGTGTTTGACGAATGGTTTACACCAATAGAAATATCTCTCCGAGATATTTTATTTGAGTTGCATATATAGAGTGTGCCTTGGCACACTCTATTCTTGTGGTTTTTGAGTGGCTAAAAACACTCTTAAGGGCCTCAAAAACGCGCTACAAAAAGATGACGATCAAATGATATAAAACGTCGCAGATATTCACTAGTTTTCTGTTGTTGTTCACCATCTGAACGACTTCTTGCACAAACCATTCAACCTGTACACCTATATATAGCATGCGAAACAACAACATGAGGTAAATCATGCTCCGCGTATCCATAAATAGCATGCATCACTTCTCTGTCATGCCAATAACTTGCGTGCACTACTTTCGTGTTGTGCGCCAATATCCACCGCTCATAGTTTTGGTTCTTGCACAGTTTTTGTATGGCACGCTGATATTCCACGTGCATTTCACTCTACACAGTGCACCATGCCATAGTTTAGTATGCCCCCACCATGCACCAATACTCTGCGCGACAACATATACCCATATTGTGTGCGCACCAACCAAATTCCTTTGCGCTCTGCCAATATTACACACACCACACAAACCATTATTATGTGTGTTCACACTGCGCAATGATAAATTTATCATGTGCACCTACACACTAACATTTTTCTGTGCGACACCAAAATTTAGTTTGTGGTCCCGCACACCAACATTTTTTTGCGCGGTGCCAAAATTTAGTGCGTGCACCAGCACGCCAACATTTTTTCACGTGGTGCCAAAATTTAGTGCACACACCAGCACGCCAGCATTTTTTCGTGTAGTGCCCAATTTTTACATATCACAAGCTTCTTACTACACATCCTGCATGTTTAGTGTGCCCACCTGTGCACATACGTTTTTATGCGCATCAACTCCTCGTGAATTTCACTGCAGAAATTGGGGATTTTTCTTAACTTTTCCCCAACTTTTACCATAGACATTATGCAACTATGGAGTTTATTCAATTTCACCCTGATAGCACTAGTTCAACCTCTGTAACAACAAATTGTTGTGGGTTTAAATTTCTAGAACATATTTTTCCCAAACTCCATTCACGAATTGAGAATTTTAATTACTAATCTTGCTCCATCTGTCATGGCTTCACTGTAACTTCAAATTCAACCAATTCTAGGTTTTAATTTTCTTGAATAGATATTAAATCATTAATATCTCACCACTTGGCCAAATTCCTCAATTTTCTCATGAATTTAACAACAGAAATTGGGGCTCTTCCCAATTCTGTGTTGTTTCTTCTAAATTTACCATGGACGCTCTTTGATTTGAAATTTGGCCACATCAAAATCAATCCTCCATGTAATTTCTCTTCAACTCAACTTTCTTGGCCCATCCAAGATCAGTGTTGAAAACTGAAGCTCTGATACCATAATGTAACATCCCCAACCACCCATGGTCAAGCCATGATACATGAGAGAATGCTTTTGTTCTCTTTGCGGAACATATTGTAACATACCCAACATCCAACTGAGCTATGCCACATAATTGTTTTTCAAACTGCATGCAATTAAAATATATACACATGGAAATCTTGTGGATATATGTATATATATATATATATATATATATATATATATATATATAACGAAAACAAACAAATGAATATGTAAATGCACGAATTCACACTAAAATAAAAGTAAACATATACAGGAAATACCCATAAATATAGAGACAGTTATAACCACAAATAATATAAACCCATAGAACTGAGCACATAAATAATAATGCAACATGTAAATTTATCACACAATTGGCACTTTTCTTGGTAAGAATATCACCAACTACATGCATACCTTCCACTAACCTCCCAGCCTTAGACCACACTAATCATCAATCTCAGCAGTGAGTCACCCCCGAGTTGGGACTAAACTCCACCTGGGTAAAGGGATTCCTAACCAAGATAATGGCTCATAGACAACAGGAAAGACTACGTCACATGTGTCAAATAAAATTAACAGCCTACAGTCCCTCATTCTTCACATGCCTATCACACCCTAGGAAGTGTGCCCCTTCTCTACTCAACATTCCTTCGTCTTCTCCACTTCCTTTCCAGGCTTCAGCAACATGTCGGACAGGAAGTCTCTAAGCCCTGTAGTTGTAGTTTAGCACCTTCAGAAAATCAATTCCCAACAATTCTCTCACCTGGGAAGAAATTGCTCACGAACCTGACAACCCGCCTCTTCAATATTCCATGGGCCTAACAACCCACTTCTTCAGTCCAAATCCAAAGCTAACCAGCTACACAAATGGTATGGCTATGGATACAAGTTCAGGTACAGTGACAGGAAGGTACGAAGGATAACTGACTGCGTGAGTGAAAATGGTCATGGAATCATGGTTGAATGATGGAAGGAAATGATGGAAAGAATGCCTAGAAATGAACTAAGTCCAAAAAGTATGTATGCATGTCCCCAACTTGACACTAGTCATGCTGGGAGCTACACTTGTCATGTTGGCAACTTGACACTTGTCATGTTAGCACTTCATAAATCTGTTCGGATGATAAACAGACGAAGAAGGTAACTTTTTCAACCAAATTTGAGACTCAGAGCTAGCCTTTCGGATCTAGAGAAGGCTCTCTTGGGAGGTGTGGTCTCCACGCGGGAAATGGATTTGAAGGCAATGGCTAGATTTAACACCTTTGATATAATGGGTTCTGGTTATATTGGCACAGAAAGGTAAGACTTGGGCTATGGGGTCGATCTGAGGAAGAGACAAGACAAATGACTCAGTGATTGGACTTGAGAGGATAAGGCTAGGAGAGAAACAACCTTCAATGTAAAACCGTAATGTGTGGTAGGAGAAATTACAGGAAGTAACTCAGGAGCGCCATTGTGGATGAATTCAGACTTAGATTTAGAGGAAAATGTTTTGTCTAAGTGGCACGAACAAGGGGCGTTGTATAGTGAATCCGTAGGTTCAATAATTCATTCTGAAATAGACAGCAAGAGATGTGAAATAAATATAACAGGAAATCACATACACAAAGAAAGAAGAACAATACATCCAACTGTTACAACTAGAATCTTTTCATCAAGTCACAAGACCTTTGCATTAAATTCCGGTCAAAACTTCAGATTACATACAATAACTATCGTCTACCAAATTTTCCAACCAACCTAGCTTACATAGAAAATATGAAATATATAAATGAGGGTGTCGCTTGGGCTACCCTGCTTCCTAACCGCTAACCCTTAGAAATAGGAAAACTGAGCAACATGCACTAGAGACTCTTCGCATAGTGTTTCCAAAAATAGACAATAATCACTCTCTTTTACTTATGATTGTTCGCAGTTTCACCACGAGATTTGATCGTCGGTCAGGATTTGGCATGGAGAAAAGATGTGTCATTGTATTCCTTTGAGCAGGAGTCTCAGCAAACAGGTGTCTGTCAGGAGCTTGTTGTCTGTAAATAACGACTTTGATTTCTGTGATGTGATTATTTGCTAAGAGTTGTGTGCAGTAAATAGATGTTAGATCATCATGGCCATTACCAAAATGGTAGCATGCTTCAGAGAAACGTATCATTCAAAACTATCAATATTTGTCTCATCTTTAGTGGGTGTAGATACGGGTGCCCACTAAACTTGCTTTTCCTACGCGCTAACGAGAGCTACGCGGGATTCTTTCTCGGTCGTTTCACATTATCCAGAACATTTCACATTCTTTTCTTTCGCCAGTCTCTGTGCTTCTCACAACTGTACACTGGTGTCTTTCGCCTCTCTGAGCTACCTTTTCAACCACACCATGTTCCCTTCGTGACCCTGCGTTGCATATGCTTTTGTGGCCTTTGTTGCTAGTTGTCGCCTTAATTCCATGTTTTCCTGATAGAGCTCGGCGATGGCCAGTTTCGCTCATTTCAGTTACTGAGATGGAACTTTCTCATTCACTTTTGTGATATCCTCTCTCCTTGTTTTTCTCCTATCTTCACGTCTCGATCCACCAACATGTTCTAACTAGATGGCGCACCTGAGTTGTTCTTCAACTATCAATCTGATGCATGGTTCTTCTGAAATTTGAGCTTCCACGATCGCCTGGTTTTTTCCCAACCTGCCCCTCCTCCGAAAAATTTGTTGTTGGGGAGAGGGGGATCTTATTGTCTCCCCTTTGTGTGTGAATCCATCCATTTTATATTTTCCATGAATTGATCTGGTCTTCTCTGCAAGTAAACGAATGGTTCCTTTATGTCTTTGGGAATGCCTACTGCAAGTGAGAATGAATCCCAGTCCCTTTGGGTCTTAGACCTTATAGTTATGTTGCTCCACGTGCCTTTCCTTGCACTCTGAGAGGTCTCCATGGCACGACCAAGGTGAACTCTACGTGCAATGTATCCAACAAACACACAGGAGGGAAGGTTCTGATCACATTGGACTAGAAAGAAAAATTGCAAATAGATTTTAGTCCTGGTTCTACGACTGGAGAGAAATGTTGAGCATCCGGGATTTATAACAAATCGGACAGGAAAGGAAATCATGCTAGAGGACAACAAATTCATGGTGACAAGATGTTCCAAGTCAATTTGCAAGTTTTCCATGGCAAATCCCCGCATGTAGGATACATGTGATAAGGTTTGTTGGTCATACATGATATGAACGTCGTGACTTTTCATTCTCTCGGCCTCCATGATGAACTGATAATAACTATTGTACTTGCTGATGTTACCTATATTAACCACTTGACTAGACCCTGGGCACGTAGAGATTGGTTCTCAATAGGACTCGAATTTCTTGGAAAAGACATACCCATACCTCTTATACAAGTTTCGAATATGACATCCCTTCCCATTTCCAAAGTCCAACCAGACACTTGTTGACCTCAGACTCACGGTGTTATGTACCTGAATTCACATGTTCGGGCGCATGGGTCACGACTTGACTTTAAAACCTACTCTAAATTGAAAAGAAAAATCACAGTGCTAACAGATGGCTCAAACGGGGATGCTATCCTCCTTGTGAGGTAGCAAAGAACAGTAGACCAGGTGCCTGACCATTGGGCTTTATTTGACCTCTAGACACTGGGAAAAAAAGGGTAAACCTATTGACGCGGTTTCTAAGACTTCAGCATAAAATTAGGGCCTTCACTTCGAGATTCAATTTTCTGCTGACCTACAAACTCAACACAAAATAAAATGACTATTTACAATGACAAATGACTTAAACAGATTTTATTCCATCAAGTAATGTTTTAGGAACCTGTCATTTACAGGCCCCCAATCAAAACTTTTTCCATCTAATCCTTCTAGAAAATAAACATTTTTTCCACTGTGATCCCAGATTCTGAATGGACCCATCCAAAGGTGGTTGAACTTTGCATGCTTCCCATTACCTTCATTTATTGCATCCCATCTCAAAACTATGTCACCCAACCGAAAATCCTCTAGCCTAGCACAATTATCGAAGGATTTCTTTATCTTTTCATGAAGGAGCTGTGACAAATTATTCACCTGCTCTCTTTCCTGCTACATATCAATTAGCTGATTAAGTCTCCTCTGCACAACATTTGGGTCAGCCTCTTGTTCTTGCAAAATATTCCTAACGGGGGATCCATGTGAAGTAGGGAAAATTGAATTTGCACCGTAAACGATCTGGAAATGCAACGTTCATATAGATTTCTTGGTGGTGACCTAGTCTTCCCACAACGCGTAGATAAGATTTTTATTCTAGGCTCTCTTATTTTCTTGCAGGAGTCTTTTATTAATCCCGGTCATGCTTTTATTTGACGATTCTGCCAACATGTTTCCTCACGGATAGTACATCGTGGAATTCCCCAGGGTTATGTTATAATCCTGGCAAAATTTCTCCATCCTCTTAGACTTGAATGCGACTACATTATCTGTAATGATCTTAACAGGAAACCCAAACCTTGACAAAATGTTTGTCTCCAGGAATTGGATAATGACTATGTTAGTAGCATTTTTTGCGAGGATTGCTTCTATCCATTTCGTGAAATAGTTGGTGGACATGAGTATCCACTTGTGTTGTGCATAGGATGGTGTGTTTATGTATCCTATGAAATCCGACCCCACTGCATAAAAGGTTATTCGACTGAGATTGGCTTCAATGGCAAGGGCTGTAGTTTTCTTCTTTCATCAAAAATCTGACATTCATGGCAGTTAGAGACCTCCTTATATACGTCAGTGAAAATTGTAGCCTAGTAATATCCTACCCTGAGGATTTTGTGTGCTTTGGTATTCCAATAGTGGTGTCCTCCACAGCCGCCTTTGTGAAATTCCTGTATGGCCCACTTTGCGTCATCTTCCAATAAACAACTCAACACTATTCCCCTGAGATCTTTCCAGTAGAGTGAGTTGTCCAAGATGAAAAACTTAACCAATTTGATCTTGAGAAATCTATCCTTAGTCTTACTCACGCCCAGAGGGGCCTGGAGATTCTCCATCACATAGATGATGTCTGTGTACCATGGAGATTCGATGAATTCTCGAGGCTCCTACGTAGTTTTTTCTTCTTGGGGGCATTCTGATAGATTAGCGATGAAATTCATTCCTATAGCATCGCAGTCTGACTACACCATCACCCTTGCAAGAACCTGACCTTTGATGATCTTTGTAGGCTTTATTTCAAGGTCATATTCTAACATGGCCTCTATCCACTTGCCTCTCCTTCCTTTCGGGTCAGGTTGAGTCAGAATATCCTTTACTGAACTGTTGGGTACACAAGCGATAACATGGGAGTGAAGTATGTATGTCCTGAATTCTTTCAAAGCCCTTACTAAGGAATACACCTGCTTTTCCATGATTTCATACCTTAGTGGAGCATCGCACAACGTCCAGCTGAAATAGGCTATGGGTTTTTCAAAATCATGTTCGTCTTTCTGTAGCAGCACACCGACAATAGTGTGTTCTGAGGTGAATGAAAACAGGAGGAAATCTTTGGTAAAATTTAGGCTAGCTAGTATGGGAGCCTTTGTCAGAGATACTTTGATATCCTCAAAAGACTTATTGGCCTCTGGGTTCCACTTGATCTTGTTCCCCTTCCTGAGCATGAAGTTTATGTGTTTTATGATTTCCGCTAGGTTTGGGATGAATCTCCTCAAAAAATTCACCTTTCCCAGGAAATATTGTACCTCCTTTTTACTACGCGGGGTGTCGATATTCAAGATCCCTTCAACCCTGCTAGGGTCTATCTTAATTCCCTCTTTGGAAATGATGTGCCCTAAAATCTTTCCTTCTTTTACCATGAAGTGGGACTTCTTCAGATTCAGTGATATGCCAGATTTTCTTCACTTATGGAAAACTCTCTTCAGGTGCTCGAGATGTTGTTTGTCTAAGGTAGAGTACACAGTGATGTCGTCCAAATAAATCACGATGAATTTTTCCCTTTCATTAGCAAACACGATGTCCATGGCCCTCTAGAAATTGGCTCCATCGTTCATCAGGCCCAACAACATCTTGGCATACATTAGCATTCCCCATGGAGTTGTGAAAATCGTCTTCTCTCTGTTGTCCGAGTGGACCATGATATGATTATACCCTGAGAATCCATATAGCATAGACATCTTCTGGGACCCCACCATATTTTGCAGTATGTAGTCCATTTTAGGAAGGGGATAGTGGTCCTTGAGAGACACTTTATTTAAATTTAGGAAGTCCACACACAGTCTTATATTGTTTCTTTTCTTCCTTACAGGTATTAGATTAGCTACCCATTTTGAAAATCTTAAAGAAACGATGATTTTAGCATCGGAAATGTTTTTTACCTCTTTCTTGACTAGTGACAGTAACATGGGATTTATCCGTCTCAGCTTTTGTTTGAAAGGTTTTTGATCTTCCTTAAGAGGGATAACATGTTGGATCACTTTCATGCCATACACTTTCAGGTCATCGTAGCTCCATGCGAAGACGTCCGAGAAATATTTCATGAGATTTATATAGTCCTTCTTGACCTCTGGACTGAGCATCTTGGATAATTTTTCCATCTTCAGGTTCTCCTCAGTCTGGATGTTGCAGCTTTCCATGTCTTCTTCACTTGCAGCGATCCTGGGGTTTTTAGCCACATCATTCTTTTCAAACAACTTTTCCATCGGCACCAACCCCTTTGGAATAACATTATTTTTTATTTGTATTATGTCCCTTCCCACGATCTGGTTTTGGAAAGGTTCATCGTTGCTGCACGCATCCACACTCTCATCTTCGTCACTGCAACATTCCTTGTCAATGTTTGTGTTAGAGAACTTGTCGCTCATAAGGAGGAATCTTTCCACCTATTTTTCATCATTGAACACTTTCCATTGTTTGATATTATCAGGAATTGTCGGCCTGTGCTTGACCTTGATTTCTTACTTATTGTTTGGGAAAATGGGGATCTTAAAAACTGAGGCCGAGGTGGCCAAGGCATCGACGATCGGATTTTTCTCTCTGGGGATAGAAAATAGGTCACATTTTGAGAATTCTTCGAGGAGGTCCAAAGACAAATTTTTGTATGCTCTCAGCTTGGGGTGTTTGGTTTAATATACACCCTTTACCTAATTTATGATCAGCTCTGAATCCCCATGCACTACTATCTTCTTCGTGCCAATTCTTTCAGAACTTGTAAGCCCATGCTCAGTGCTTCATATTCAGCCATGTTGTTAGTGCACTCAAACGTGAGCTTGTATGAGCATAGCTTCATGCTTGCTTTAGGGGAGCTCACCCACATGCCGGCCCCAACTCCTTCTATGCTGACTGTGTCGTCAAAACTCATGTTCCACACCCTATTTTCCATACGGTCTTTTGGGTCGGCGTATTCTTTTGTTTCTCACATGGTCTCCTCGTCAATTGTTACAATGGTTTTCAACTCTTCTTCTTCAAAATTCAGGTCATTGTAGAATATAGAATCCCCACCTCAGTTTCAATGGAATATATCATATGATTGTGTCCCTGCGTCTTACTGCTTACCATGTACTCCAACAACACTTCTTTGTACAACCTTCTATCATGGTCAAAAATAGGGATAGTGGTGTATGACATATCCATCTGCAACATGCCTTTCAACTTCGTAGCCCATGACCTCAAGAGCAGCATGCCGAATTTTGGGGCTATGTCTATGACGACCACGCCCATGACCATGTTCTTAGTGGGGATTTGAGCCAATGATACAATTAGGTATTTGATAAATCCCAAACACTTGAATTTCCTCGAATCAAAAGAGAAAAGGTCTTTGTATGGCCTGGTGACATCCAAACCTAGTTCATCCATGATCACCTTCGGCATGAGGTTGTGCGATGCACCAAAATCCAGCATGGCATTATGCAGGTTCATGTTGTGGATCTTCAAACTAACGTAGAAAGGAGGGACATCTTCGGTATCACTTGTCTCTTCAGTGCGCGTACCAAAAAGGATGGTGAGGTGATCATCTTGAAGATTATGAGTATCAGGAGTCCCCCCCACTTTCATCATTTTAATGATTTGTTCTTGATACTCGCCCTTTCTAATAAGTTCATTGAATGGGACAGAGATTTTTATTTTGGCCATCTCGTGTTCAAAATTGAAAGGGGGACAAGAGTTCTCTACCTCTTTTCCGCTCACCTCCCGACCTGTCTCTATGGATTTCTTGGGTACCTCCTCCTTCGACTTAGATTTCTCTATCGCGTCTTTGGTCACATTGTTTGACCTTGTTTAGCTTGTGGAAGGAGTGTCTACCGGAGGCTTCCTTATGGGGTTTGTCAGTTGCGACTTGGTAGGCACATCCTTGCTCCAAAGATTATACTTCTTCTGGAACTGCATGATGGTTTTTTGATAGCCTTTATTGACCTCTACTCTCTCCCACGATGACGCATCATCTATTTCAAGTATCATATCATCGTTGGCCTCTGGCATGAAGTCTCTATTCCTACTCATATACTGATCATGCTCACTCTTCGTCGGGAACACGCGCGGGTTTTGATCATCGCAACAATGCATCTGGTCATCGAACATCTAGTCGAAATCCTTGTCCACGTAGTTTTTCTAGAAAGGGGGTCTTATTTGTTGGTCACCTTGATCCCTTTGCTCTTTTTGTTCCCTCTGTCTGATCTGAGGGATTTGATTTCTTCTGAGGTTCATATTTTTGGGAGGTTGTTCATTCTGTTCTTATGCAAAAGGTATGTTTCCCATGGACATCCTCTCCATCAACATCTCCATGGTCTTCATCATCATGTCGAATTTTTCGTCTGAAGACCGCAACGTCGATGGTTGTGCATCTCCCTAGGGTCTCTTGTTGCCCTGGTTGAACCTTGGTTTTATTTTTCCTGGCGACATCATGTTTACTTCAACTTGTATGACATTTCTCATTATATATTATAAATTCACTGATCTTCTTTCTCTTAACAACATGGAAAAATCATTTTCAAAGGAATCAGTGTACCGCAACTATGTAGCACCAAGGGGCGGTTTGACCTCTGCAGGAATCGAGTTGTACACCTTCAAAAAAATGGGTCGATAATTCCTGCACAATCTCTTTTGGTGCTTTCTTCATGTTATTGTATTGTGTCAACAGTTGCAAAGCATTTTTATTGTCTCCCCATTTATCTAGGAACGGCGTATCAAATGCGGTGAAGTCTCGAATGCTCACAGGTGGGAGGGCTTTGACCCATTTTCTTACATCTTCCGAGAGGCTTTGTGTGAACAACCACATTTTTTCATTTGCATAGTCCACCTCCTCCAGTTTGATGAAGTCATTAAACCAATCTAGGTGCCTCTAAGCGGAAACATTTCCCTCAGCATCGTATAGCCTGATCCTCTGGCTATAATTTTGAGGCAAGTCATGCAATTGGGTGGGCAGGATGAGGGGAGAGAATATGGTGGCCATATCCCTAGGGATATTCATATTCTAAGGGATATTATTCGATACTAGGGCTTGGAACTTCTTTGGGTCGAAAACAGTCTCGTCCAAACTAGTTTCTGACTTCAACCGGAACAAAGTTTTCTCAAAGAATGTGTCAAACTCAAGGTAGTCAATGCTTTGTGCATCGGATTTGGGCAAGGACAAGATTATGTCCAATTAGTATAATGGGTTTGGAGCTTACTCTCTAGCCTTATGCAGAATCTTATCAGATCGTACACAGGCTCTAAGGGGTTTGGGTCAGAATTCGCTTTGGTGTAAATTGTCTTTGGAGCTAGTTTTCCTGAACTGTGCTATGTGGAGATACTGGTCTGTTTGGACTGGAGTTGCCAAGGTAAGGATTTCAGCTGGTATGGATGTTTGCCGCTCTATTACCCTTAGGGTCCAAACTGAAACATTGTCATTTCGCAGGGAAAATCTATTCAATTTCATCCCCAACAACAATGCCAAAATGTTAGCACTTCGTAAATCTGTTTGGCTGATAAATAGATGACAAAGGTAACTTTTTCAACCAACTTTGAGACCCGAAATTAGCCTTTCATATATGGAGAGGGATCTCTCAGGAGGCACAGTCTCTGTGCGGGATATGGCTTTGAAAGCAGTGGCTATATTTAACACCTTTGATATAATGGGTTATGGTTATATTGGTGCAGAAAGGTAAGACTTGGGCTATGGTGTCGATCTGAGGAAGAGAGAGGACAAATGAATCAATGACTGGAATTGAGAGGATAAGGCTAAGCGATAAAAAACATTCAATGTAAAGCCATAATGTGTGGTGGGAGAAATTACAGGAAGTAAATCAGGAGCATCATTGTGGACAAATTCGGAGTTAGCTTTCGAGGAAAACTTTTTGTCTAAGTGGCGCAAACAAGGGGTGTTGTACAGTGAATCCATAGGTTCAATAATTCATTCTGAAATATATAGCAAGATATGTGAAATAAATATAACAGGAAATCACATACGCAAATAAAGAATCATAATACATCCAACTATTACAACTAGAATATATTCATCAAGTCACAGGACCTTTGCATTAAATTCCGATCAAAACTTCAGATTACATACAATAACTATCATCTACAAAATTTTCCAACCAACCTAGATTACATCGAAAGGATGAAATATATAAATGAGGGTGCCACTTGGGCTATTATTCCTAACCGCTAACCCTTAGAACTAGGAAAACTAAGCAACATACATTGGAGACGCTTCACATAGTGTTTCCAAAAATAGACAATAATCACGCCCTTTTACATATGAATGTTCACAGTTTCACCACGATATATGATCATTGGTCAAGATTTGGCATGGAGAAAATATGTTTCATTGTATTCCTTTGAGCAGGTGTCCTGGAGAATAGGTGTCTGTCAGGAGCTTGTTGTTTGTAAATAACGACTTCAATTTCTATGATGTGATCATTTGTTGATATTTGCACGTAGTAAACAGTTGTTAGATCTTCGTGGCCATTATCAAAATGGTAGCATGCTTCAAAGAAACGTATCATTAAAAACTATAAAGATTTGTCTCACCTTTAGTGGTTGCACAGATGGGTTCCCACTAAACTTGTTTTTCCTGTGCGCTAGCTAGAGCTACGCGAGCTTGTTTCTCGGTGTTTCGCATTCTATGGAACATTTCGCGTGATTTTCTTCCATCGGTCTTTGTGCTTCTCACAGTTGTAGAATGGTGTCTTGTGACTCTCTAAGCTACCTTTTCAACCATGCCACGTTCCCTTTGTGACCCTGCATTGCAGACACTTCTGTGGCCTTTGTCGCTAGTTGTCGCCTTAATTCCATGTTTTCCTGATAGAGCTCGGCGATGGCCAGTTTCGCTTGTTCCAATTGATGAGATGGTACTTTCTCATTCAATTTTGAGATATCCACTCTCCTTGTTCTTCTCCTATCTTTGTGGCTCAATCCCCCAACAGGTTCTAACTAGATGGCGTGATTGTTTCATTCTTCAGCTATCAATCTGATGCACGGTTCTTCTGAAATTCGAGCTTCCACGATCGCCTAGTTTTTTCTCGGCTTGCCCCTCCTCCGGGGAATTTGTTCCTGGGGAGAGGGGGCTCTTACTATCTCCCCTTCCTATGTGAATCCCTCCATTTTAGATTTTCTATGAATTGATCCGGTCTTCTCTGCAGGTAAAAGAATGTTTCCTTTTACGTCTTTGGGAATGTCTGTCATAGGTGAGAATGAATCCCAGTCCCTTTGGGGCTCGGACCTTACAGTTTTTCTGCTCCGCACACCTTTCCTTGTGCTCTAATAGGTTTCCATGGCATGACCAAGGTGAACTATGTGCGCAGTCTATCCAACAAATGCACAGGAGGGAAGTTTCTGATCACGCTGGACTGGCAAGGGAAATTGCAAATATATTTTAGGCCTAGTTCTATGACTGGAGAGAAATTGCGAGAATCCGAGATTTATAACAAATTGGACAGGAAAGGAAATCATGTTGGAGGACATCGAATTCATGGTGACAATATGTTCCAAGTCAAGTTACAGGTTTTCCATGGTGAATCCCCACGTGTAGGATACAGGTGATAAGGTTTGTTGGTCATACATGATACGAACGACGTGATTTTTCATTCTCTTGGCCTCCATGATGAACTAATAATAACTGATGTACTTGTTGATGCAGCCTCTATTAACCACTTGACTCGACCCAAAGCACATAGAGATTAGTTTCTCGACAAAACTCGACTTTCTTGGAAAAGACATACCCATATGACGTGACTTTAAACCCAACTCTAAATTGGAAAGAAAAATGGCGGCGCTAACACATAACAAGTGCCAAATCAAACTAACAGACTACAGTACCTAATTCCCCACATGCTTGTCCCACCCCAGGAAGTGTGTGCCTTCTCTACTCAATAGTCCTTCGTCTGCCCCACTTCTTTTTCAGGCTTTAGCAACAAGCCAGATAGGAAGTCTCTGAGCCCTGTAGCTGTAGTTTAGTACCTTCAAGAAATCAATTCCCAAAAATTCTCTCACCTAGGTATAAATTGCTCACGAGCCTGACAACCTGCCTCTTCAATATCCCATGGTCCTGACAACCTGCTTCTTCAGTCCAACTCCCAAGCTAATCAACTACACAAACGGTATTGCTATGGATTCAAGTTCAGGTACAGTGACAGGAAGGTACGGGGGATAACTGACTGTGTGAGTGAAAATGGTCATGGAATCATGGTTGAATGATGGAAGGAAATGATGGAAAGAATGCCCGGAAATGAACTAAGTCCAAAAAATATGTATGCATGTCCCCAACTTGACACTTTTCATGTTGGGAGCTACTTTGGCCCACTTGTTCCCATGTTTAGAACTTAGGATAAAATAATTATCCATACTTTATATTTTAAGAAATATTAATATAATATTCCTTTTCAGCTTAATCTCCCTAGATTATCCCTTTTCCTTAACGTTTAGCCCTCCTTTTCCCTAACTAGTGGAGTTTAGTCCCCCATGTTTTTTATCATGGTTGGTCTATGCGCAACGATGTATTTTATATTAATGATGAGACATGTACAAAAGTAGGCACATTGGCCTTTAACATCTAGGCTCTCTGGCCTAATCATCACATAAGCATCCTATATTATAATAAATTTCTCACCAACCTATAAAACACATCATATACATAAAAGCTCATTGGCCTCAATATCGCACACACTTAAGATGTTGCGTGCGGTATCCTAGAATGTGCACACTTCATCATTTTACTATGCATTAAATGCGTGCACTATGCCATGAAAGGTGCATGCAAAATGATATCAAGCAACTCACCAGCTTAAGTACATTTCCATTTACATAAAAATTGGGTTTGGCCTAGGCATATTACACAATTTTACAAGAAAAGGTTAGAAGCAAATTGAAGGATTCACCATTTATTTCTATTAGCTTAGATGAATTTAGGGAAAATAATAATACAAAATCGATTGGAATTCACACTTACATTCTTGAATGTTTTATTCGAGTTCCATTATATCTGTGCCTCTTCAAACTAGATGGTAGCGCAAATACATGTTCTCTTACAAAATCAATCTTCCTGCTTTTAAAGACTTATGGAAGTCTAGAATCTAATGAAACAACTTCAAAGCTATCTTTTTTAGGTTGTGATGGAGCCTCGGTTTTACAGGGAGAGAAAATAGGTGCTTTTATTTAGTTTGCAATGAAATATGCACCATTTATGTTGGGCATATATTGTATGACCCATAGAACTAATATTTGTATTAATTTTTTTTCAAAAATGAAATTAGTTAGAAAGGTAGAATGTCTTGTTCAATTTTTATACACTTACTTTGAAAGGAGTCCAAAATGTTATCAGGAGTATAAAGGGTTGCAAAGGGGATTTCAGATTTTTTGAAGCTTCCTCATGTTGTTGGAACACATTGGATGTCACTATACAAACCAAATTTGTATATATTCAAAGAGTATAGATCCATTATGTCCAAGATGGATAATGGTTCTCCCAAAAATCTTGATGCATTTTCAATATATGATTCAATGTCAAATATGGACACGGTCATTGGTATTCCATGATGTTGGACACACTGACCACACTGAGAGGGGGGGTGAATCAATGTGAAGGGGGGTGAATCACCATTCACAACATCATTACTCGTTACTTATATTCACACTTTGTTGCTTGCATGTAAACATATCTCAATAACATATATTAACAATAAATAACTATGCACCATCACAATAAAGAACACTAGATATATGTATAAGTTTCTTTTTCATTATGTACTATAATCCTTGGGTTTTATCAGCACCAACTGAAATGAGAACCAACTCTCAATGAAAGACCTAGCATGCAGATCTTAGTACCAACTGAGAAGAGGAATCCAATCCTCAAGTGCAAGACCCATCTTGTATATAGAAAGCAATATGTCAAATTGTACCAACATTCTATACCAAGACAAGTGAATCAACTATGCACAACACAACCTGTCACAACAACCTATCAAGTCAACCTACCCCATCAATATCATCATCCAAATCTGATCTACTCAGAAAGATAAATCATCAAGTCAACCTTCAACCATATGCACAATATCACCAAGTTAGTCAACAAGATACCTCTGGAAATACACCATACTCACCATTAACCAAATACCATAAACGCTTACACAAGACCATCTGCCAAAATCATACCTTTAATCCTGTACAAATCATCAATACCTATACTACACCATGCAACAATTGGAACAATTCCAAAATGAAAATATGTTGTGGTTACCGAACTACCAACTTTCTGCAGCTGCCAAATTTGCTACTGCAGTTTTACTGTCGCGATTCTACTGGTGCGGTTTTGCTGCCGCGATTTTACTGTCGTGGTTTTTCTTCCGCGATTTTGCTACCATGGTTCTGATGTCGCAACTTTCCTATCGTGGTTCTACTGCGGAGATTATACTTCGACAGTTTTGCTACTGCGGTTTTGTTGTCATGGTTTTGCTACTGCAGTTTTTCTTCCACAATTCTTCTACCGCGGTTCTGCTGCCGTGATTTTTTTGGTGCAATTTTTCTGTCATGATTTTTCTGTCGCACTTTTTATGCCACGATTTTTCTCTCATGATTTTTCTGCTGTGAATTTTCTCTATCAATAATACCTGCCCAAATATCCTTTCACAAATGGATATTCAATATGCTCAAATATCATACACGTAAGAGACCCTTTCTCTCTTATTTATACTTCTCCAAGTAGCTTCCTCTAGGGGTTATCTTCTAACCAACTTATCTAACGTCCTTATTTTGGGGCTAACCCACTTCTAACCACTTTGTCCACTTACAACCACTTTATCCACAAATACTAAACTCTCCACTTCTAGTTGCAACTAATTTATTTTTAATTGTTTTCTTGTTGCAACCACTTAACCCATGACTAACCACTTTGACTGTTCAACTTCTTCTAGGAGATTATAGAATAATTTGACCTCTTTGACCTTCTAGGGGCTTCTATATAACTCGTGAGGGTTCTCCAACTTCACATGGCCATAACTCTCTAACCGTGAGGATTTATGTGATATTCCACATATCACCGTAAATGGCATGACATATGCTATCCATATGGAATAGTTTCTCTTGCAAATTCATTGATCTTTATTACATTATTCCTTAATCAAAATTGGGTTCCCTAACCACACTGTTGGGATACTCAACCACCTAACCATTTGGACTTCACAAAGAATATTCCCCTGAGGGATTTCACCATAAGGGAACCACTTTGAGAACTTTATAAAAAAGTGTCTTCTGGTGTGGGATTTCACCAAAAGGGGACCACTTTGGAGTTTATCCATTTGGTTCTTCCTATCACCCATGACATGACACCAATTATACAACTACCTTTAATATCAATGCATCATTATGACACCACTTGAAATCAACCTTTTGACAACAATTACATCAATGACGATATAACCAATAATATCAATGATACAAACACATCACTATGACTATACGTGACATCAACCCTTTGACATCAATAACAAGATAGTACAACAATATCACCCATTGTCATTGATAGCAACACCAACATTGATGTCAAAACCAATCATTGATAACAACACCTAGACATGGAAATGCTCATGCTTCTTATGTGATCATGGCTCCTCATCATTTTTTATATTTCCACATCAATGTGACTATCTCTCCCCCTATGAAATCAATGGAAAAGGGAAGTTCTCTCCTTGGGGTTTCTCCCCCTACCTGAAATCTCCTTGGAGTTGCTCCCACTGTCTTGATGCCTTTGAGATTCCTCTTAATAATATCTACCCATTTGGACAAGGGATATCACTCTGATGCAATGTTGATGGCATGGATTCCAATCATATCTCCTCCCGCAATCATGTTACTGCAACCAATCATGGGAATAACAATAACTCCCCCTATGGGTATGTATCCCCTTATCGTCTCTACAAAATGAACAATATGCTACCACTGCAATCTGCTTCTGCTGTAAATGCTAGTTCTCAACTGGAACATAGATCAAATACTCAAGAATGATATGCTCTTTCTACGACAATCCTTGGACCTTTCCATGCATCAAACTCTTACCATACCATACATCATGAAGAAAATTATATGTCAACGATGACTAGAGAATCATGAAAAAAACATCAACCATGTACATCAGGTGCCATACTGTGTGGCAACCATGCACATAAATACCATACAATATACCATAAGATATCATCAATGGAGTGTATCAACCATATGCCAAGAACATGTGCCAACTGTGTACCAACCATATGCCTCTACCAACATGCCAACCATGTGCCTCAAACAAGTGTCATATAAATCATGATATACCTCTACCATGAACCAAGTGCCATAACCATGTATCACAACCATCAATATATCAACCAAACATATCCCATACATCATGTACCAAAGTAAGTGCATCAACCATTCACCAAACTTCAACAAGATGATCCACAATCAAGATGTGTTCTCATGCATGTATGTCATATCAACCGTAAACCATGTTCCAATCATATTTCTAGAAAGTGCCTTAACCAATGTACCAAGTATGTACCAATCATGCATCAACTATAGAGAAAGATATGACTCATCAATGATGTACAACATAATGTTATAGAAAGATTTGCCTCACCCTACACAATCTTGCACATAGGGCCTTATTCCATTTCCCTATGCAAACTTATCTTATTTGTTGATAAAATCCAGAGACAAAAATTATTATTTTTCCACATGTACGCATCTTGCACACTATACATCATGTGTATACGTAGGCTGCTCCACTCTAACCCACGTACATCGAGATTTGTGCCAAAAAATAAAAATTAAATTTCGGGTTTCCATGTCATGACAGTAGATCTCTAATCCTTGGCTTTCCATATACTGAAAACTTAGTTTCTCGGTTCCGAACCATGCCGACACAGAAGTCTGTAATATTTTTGCTTCTGTTGATCATTTATTAATAGAAATACTCCTTTTCCGTCCAATTGATATCTTGAAAATATATGAGTTATTATCCATGGGCATATTTGTTATGTTTATTAATGGATTATGCTATCTAATGTGCTAACCTTTTACATTATCACCATATGCTTTCTTTTCTTGTTTGTTGAGAACTAGTTGCAGGTATATATCTTTGGGTTCAAGTGCTCAATAGTGGACTTCATCGAACATATGGACGAGGTAGGCCTCTTTCTTATCTCACTTGCATATTGGTTTATATAGCATATGTTTGGGATAGAGTTGATTTCTGTGGTCATTTTTGTCTTTTGTGGTTTACCCTAGCCATATAGAGATTTTCCTCATAATAGAATTGGTGACCATACTGGGGATTGAATCTTCTTTCTTAGGGTTTGGAGTACTTTTCTCCTTAGATTTCTCTCATTTCTATTGTGTTTCTTGTCGTATCATTGCTTGACAGTTCTTGTTCACTCTAGTTCTGCGTTTTTGGCCTTTCTCCCTTGCCTGGCCTTGTTTTGAAGCATATATGTTCCTTTTGCCTTGATAGTCACATATATACGTTGGTTTTCTCATTGCAAGATGTGTATATATGCTTTGTTTTCCAGAATAGTCGCGTACACCAGTTTTCCTTGCTTGTTTGTTGGGTTTGGTGGTTGCTTGGTGGGATTTGATGTTTGTTGAGTCTTATTATGTCTCTGTAGTGCCTGTTGAGTGCTTGTGGGATGACAGGGAACCCTCTTTTGGTTGAATTTCTGGGTGGATTCTTTCTCACCATATTTTCATTTTTTATTGTCCTTGTACATTGGGTTGGGTGTTTTGTTGCTTGGTATCCTGCTTGAGTTATCTATTTTTATACACAGTAGGGTTATATGTCCAGTTTCTTTTCAGTCCATCTATTTTCAGTTCTATTATATTGAAAATAAATAAATAAAAATATAGGCATTTTGCATTGCTTGGCTTTTTTGTCTTTTAGAGTCTTTTTCATTATCTTAGTGCATATAGTGAAAGATTGAATTTTACTTCAGAATTGTAGAGTTGAATTTGAAAATTTCATTGGTTTTTTCAAGCATATCATTCATTGAAAGTTAAAGTTAGGACTTTGCATTATTTTCATATTTACTTTTCTTGTAGAGTCATAATACCATAAGTTTCACTACCATACATTTTTGAGAAATCACGTCCATTAAAATTAACACTATAATTTAAAATTGAGTAGTCGCGATTTTATTTTCTAGGGTGCACAAACTAGCCTAGGATTTAGTGCCTTGGAATAGGATTTTGTGAGTAAACTTCTCCAAGGCAATTAAATCAACATATGTGTATGAGTTAGGGAGTGGAGAAATCCATTGTATAATTGATAAGATCAGGAGGATCCTATCACACCGGAGTTAATCATGAGGTCACAAGAAATTAGTTGAAGGGATATCCCCCCGATAACTTCCTAGCGTCAGAGATATTTTTGGGGATCTATTCATAACTAGAGATGTTGCTAGTGAATTTACCTCCATGAGAGGCGGTACTTTCAAGGTTTTGGTCTTTGCTACCCTACCCATACAGTGGACCTGACTTACGACTGCTTGATTGTGAGTTGGTTATATAGTGGTTTATTAGTTTCTTGACTTAGGTATCTCATAGGTTACTTGCAGGGGTTATTCTGCAGGTACCTTGGGCCAGATAAGGGTCGGACAACATAGAGCCTTTATGGATTATTACCTCTCCAGGGAGATCTGATCGATTGTTTGTTAAGCCCATGAGGGCCCTTATAACTGATTTTGTTACCGCCAATCTTTAGCAAGGATTCTCAGGCCCCTCTTGGGAAAAACATACCTTCTTTAGGGAGGGAGTCCACTCAACCACTTTACCCTCTTTGCATGCATATTGGTTGTTTGAATTTTAGTGTGCTCTTTCATTACTTGTTGGCATTAAAGGTATTTACTGAGTTTTCATTATCATGGATAGTGGAGCTCCTTTTTCTCCCTCATTTACTAATACCTACCCCATGATGCCCACTCATTTCATGGGGATGAAAAATTCTTCTTTTCATAATGGTATGCAGAACTATGATACTCAGTCCATGCCTTGGGCCTCTAACCATTTTTCTGTTGATATGCCTTCACCCATGCAATCCTCTCCCTAGTCCACTTATATGAATCCTAGCATTGGATCTAGGGGCACCTTGGCTTCGATTCCTATGTCTTTGTTCAATATGAGTCAGGTCCCTCAACCAAATCTCACTATGGTAGGTTGGAACCTCCCCTCTTATGGATCCAATCCTAGCCATACTATGCCCGAAGCTAACACTCAGATGGGTGCCTATTATACTTATTATGCCCCATCCATGTATCCTTCGTCCACCATGTTGGTTCCTTAGAATACTTTTCCCATGATAGGTACTCATGTATCCCCGGGTATTTCATACAGGGAGAATCAGTTTTACAATTTGGGATACCCTGTTTATGGAACCCCTTCACAATGGGGAAATATATATCCTCACTCGAATAATACTTATCATACTTCCATCTCTTCGCAGACTTCAGTGATGATGCCCATAGATCAATTAGGTGGAGGATACTATCTTTCTGGATAGGGACAGGGGGTAAACAGGATCCTTCCTGGCTTGCAATGTTCCAAATCCAATATTTCCCTAGACCTTGGAATCAAATTCCACAGCTTACCTCTAGTACAGTCACTATCATTCATACTGGAGCGCCATCACCAACCTTTTCCAGTCATCTTGGAGATGGGTTGACAACTTTTACAAGTCCTGTTGATAACCTGCATCCATCTGATGCCAATCATGTTGGGGGCACCACACTAATCACCACAAGTCATATCAATGCCACATCTCTGACATATGTATACCATGTAGGAGATGACTCTCTCAACTCTTCCAGTCATGTTGATAGTATGTCACCATCCACTGTAAACGACATTGGGGGCATTGAGAAGCCCAGACACCTCAGACGTAAGCCTAAATTCCTTTGCAGGACTTGTGAAGGAAGTCACCTTACTCGTTTATGTCTAGCCACAACTGGGATACCATAAGCGTGGGGCTCACCTAAGGGCCCTTCAAATTATAAGGAGTTTATGGTTTAGCCACACCTTGATCCTCCTTTGATTGACATGACAGTAATGTCGTTGCAATCTTCCCTTGATCACACCCTAATTTTCGAGGGTGATGTGTCCCTTATCCTTGTTATCATGCATCCTCTTCAACCTAGAATTGAAGAAAAGGTTATACCAGTGAAATCTCTGGTCAATCCTACTCTCCGTGTGTAGGGTGATGCATCCTCCAACCATGTCATCAGTATTCTTGATCCTGCACCTTCTGAACGAGAGAGAGTTTTACTCTCCCCGAGTCCTCTCCCTCCGAGTTTTGAGGAGATCACCTTCGATTGGAATGGTCTTGTGGGGTATCCAATTCCCCCACCTATGTATTTTCCAGTAAGAGACATTATCTGATCCATCACAGAGACTATATACCTTTTTAGTGATTTATCCTCCTTGACTTAGAGTGATTTGGGTTTTCCCAAGCTTATGTCGGTTATTCGTAAGATACTGACATTCCATAGAAGTCCATCATGGGAGCCTTGGCCTCCCCCATGACTTGCCGCCTAGACTCTCCCAAACGAGTCTGAGTTAATCTCTTTTCCGACTCGTTCAAAAAGTGAAAAGATTGTCGAGTGATTTGTCCCTTTTACACTCGTTAAATTGGATTTGAAAGGTCATGAGTCTTAGTTAATCTCTTTTCTGACTCGTTATCAAAAAGCGAAAAGATTGTCAAGTGAACTTGTCCCTTTCACACTTGTAAATTGGATTTGAAAAGACATCTATTTGGCATAATTCTATCACTTTTTCACACCAAGTAGTCTAAAACACATAAAAAAGAACATTTTTTGGCAATAAGTTGTGATTGGATCTCATACCCTTGCTTGCAGTATTGAGCCTATAGTCGGTTCTCGCTTTGCGTTATAAACCATTTTCCTCAGTATTTTTTCATCCTCAACCAAGAAGAGCCTTGTTTATATCCTTCGCAATTTGACACCCTATACCTAGGAGGGAACATTCCTCTGAGTGTCCATCTCCTGCATGAATTTTACTGCATTGAGCATAGGTATGTTCCACTTTTGGAACTATTTTTTCTTACTTGTGACACTCATTTCCTCCTTTGTATCATAGCATTGATTTTTCTATGAAAAAACAAAAAATTACGGGTGGGAAGGGAGTATTATCCTATGTTGACAACAATCGTGTCACCTTTGAATAGAGCACAAAGTTATTGAGTCCATTCATCATCATAATTTTGGGATTAGCATGGACTTAGGAAACTGATCTCATTGCAGAGTCTTCTCTACCGACTGATGACTCTTCCAGTCCCTATAGAGAATTTCATTGATGTCTCCTGCATCTTATGGTCTCATCATTGGTTCTATGCTACCAGAGTCCTCCATATGTCTCATGCTCTTGTTCAAAGGAAGTCTATCAACCTAGGTCGGCCACTCCTTAGAAATCTTAACTTTGCATGTCGGCCATACCCTTAGTTTGTCTCAGAATCACATGATACTATAGTCCTATCATGCACCATGGCCCTACTTTCATCATTGGTAGGTAACCTTGAACCCAACAGTCGACACTTCATCATTGGTCATTGACTGGGTGGTTTCCCTTGTGTTCAATGGCAAGACATCTATTCACACATTGGGATTCATGCAGTGTCTTGGATTCCATTAGCCTTATTGGTGGTTTCCTCGCCTTTGTCAATAGTTTTCATCATTGGTTGTTATTTAGAGGGTCTTTCTCATGTACCTCTTGCACTTGGCACACGTGAAAGACACACAGGTTCATTGGTTTGTGAATTGATGAGATATGCCTTAATCCTCTCCTTTTAGCGGCTCTTTTTCAATTGACTTCAACTCATTTATTCTGGAAACGAGACCTAGAGTCTTATGAGTACCTTGAGGCTTGCATTCATTAGTGGTAGGATCTCTTTCCATTGATAGTTGGGAATACATGAATGTCTCCTAATCGATTGATTCTTCAGGTGTTCGACACCATCTCCTTTATTCACACTTGTAAGAATTCACTCGGTGCCTTGATACCTGCTTTCATTATCGACAGTTCGTATCGCATTTTTTAACGTTATACCTCAATGCCTTATAATCAAATGATGCCTCATTGTGTTCAACCTCAAATCTTTTATTCACATGATGTACACTTGCACCATTGGCAGATTGTCTAGAATACTAGATGACGTCACTATGTGGATGCATATTTCCTAAGTTGTTGCTTCCTTTTCATTGGACCAATACCTATATGAATTCAATGATCATGGGAGATCGGATTGTACTCCATGGTATACAAATATCTTCATATTGGTTTTGAGACTGGTTCTACTAGGTCTTGTTTGTGACTATGACAACTATTGGCATGTAACTGCATTTGTATTTTCCTATTCATGGCCATGGACACTTTTTTGGTATATTTTTCACATGGATCTGTAGTGTAATTTTATTGGCAGCCATGTATGAAAAATTAGTGCAAAATGTAATGAGAAACGATTTCATCCAGCTGGTCCCCTACCACTCCACTTCTGGGTTATTTATGATGTATTTCAGCCATCACAGATACTCCTCTGAGCTCACACATTAGGGGCATATGTTATAGAAATATTTGCGTCACCCTATGCAATCTTGCACAGAGGGCCTTATTCCATTTCCCTATGTAGAATTATCTTCCCTGTTGATAAAATCCAGAGACAAAAATTAATATTTTTCCACATGTACGCATCTTGCACACTATACAACATGAGTATACGCAGATTGTTCCACTACAGTCCACGTACATCGGGATTTGTGCCAGAAAATGAAAATTAAATGTCAGGTTTCCATGTCATGATAGGAGATCTTTGATCCTTTCCCTTCCATATACTAGAATTTTTTTGACTCAGCCCTTCAGTTCCATTTTGAAGGCTATGAATGGGCCAATTCCAAGCTATGGAAAAGGAGAAGAATTCAACTTTGAGAGCAGATTTACTCTGGAGAAATTATTACCTCATATTGAGTCTGCATCCCTTTGTCTTTTAAGTCTGAACACAATGTTCATCCCCCAAGCTCTTCCCTTATTGATGGAGAACCCCATTGTCTCCCTTTTATGAGCTTGCCTTTGGTGGAGGATTGAAGTGGTGGAGTCCCAGCTGGAAGGAACTTAGTTTCTCAGTTTTGAACCATGCCAACACGAAAGTCTTTAATATTTTCTCTTCTGCTAATCATTTATTAATAGAAATTCTCCTTTCTCGTCCAATTGATATCTTGCAAATATATGAGTTATTATCCATGGGTGTATTTGTTATGTTTATTAATGGATTATGTTATCTAATGTGTTAACCTTTTACATTATCACCATATGCTTGATTTGCTTGTTTGTTGAGAACTAGTTGTAGGTATATAGCTTTGGGTTTAATTGCTCAACGATAGAATTCATCGAACATCTGGATGAGGTAGGACTCTTTCTTTTCTCGCTTGAATATTGGTTTATATAGCATATGTTTGGGATAGAGTTGATTGTTAGGACCACACAATGTACCTTTTTTCCCACACTTTTTGCCACCATTACACCCTTGTTTCACTCACATTTAAACTCGCATTATCACTTTACCCTATCTTTCCAAAGGTATACATGTCTCTTCTCTTTACTATATGTTTAATCTGTTTTGCATATAATTTTGCATTACTCTCGTACTTAACCATTGATCAGAAATATATAAGTGCTGAAACAGTTCGAACTGTAGGTTAGCATCAAGGCCTGTTGCTGAAACAGTTAAAGCATGCAACCTCTGTAGTTGAAACAGTCTGTGGACTACAATGCTGAAACAACAACTCACACAGAAGAAGTTGTTACACTCTCCATGGTCTACAATGTTGAAACAACAATTGCTACACTCTTCGTGGTCAACGATGCTGAAACAACAACTCACACAGAAGAAGCTGTTACACAGTCCGTGGGCAACGATGCTGAAACACCAACTCACACAAAAGAAGCTGTTACACAGTCCACGGTCTACGATGCTGAAACAACAACACAAAACTGTTACATTGACCACGACAGCCGCACCTTGAGCTAGCATTAACCATCGCTGTTGCCTGACACCAAGTTGTTGAAACAGTCGAAACGCAAATCCCGTGGCTGAAACAGCCCGCGATGTGCGATGCTGAAACAACATACAACAACAGTAACAAGAAGACAAATAAAGAAGTTGTTACTCCAGCCACAACAGAAACACCTCACTCATCACTTGTAATAGCATTCTATTGCGGGAGACTAGGATATCCTATTCCAGTTTAGAAAGTTGATCTGACTAAGAATATGACTCAGGTGTACACCTGTAATTTGTTGATCAAATTGTATCAAAGAGATTCTCCTCTTTAAATAAGAGGAAATCATCTCTAGAGAGGACCTTCTATTTTTGTACTAAGAAAGGATTTATAAAAAGAGACATGTTTTACTTCAGATTGTAATGTAACACAGTTGACAGATGAATAAAATATGGTTATGAGCATTTCTCTCTAGTTCCTTTCATTCCAAGGGAATCTTGTGAGAAGGGAGGGCCCACCTTCTTCACAAGATTCACCCATTAGCTTTATAGTGTGTTAGTGCTATTTCTGTTTATGCCTTGATTAAATTTTGTTTTGCTGAAACACTACTTTACTGAACTCTGTTTTGCTGAAACACTACTTTACCAATTATTACATTGTTTTCATATGATTCATGCTTGGGTAACTGTTAATCATTCTAGTTAGCAATGCTGCTTGGTGAATTTATGAAAGCTTGATAGACAGGGACAGGTTCTGAAGGTTCATGCTTTGGGAATAAGGTCATGTTCTCTGTCAGAGATAGTTAGCCTTTAGTGCATGTCAATTATTTTAGTGAGTTCATGAAAGTGTGCTAATCAGAAACATGTGCTGAAGTTTACTGCTTAGGAAATAGGGTCATGTTCTTTGTTAAGATTTAGTTAACCTTCAATGTGTGTCAATTGTTTAAGTTAAGCAATGAGTTCATGAAGTGTGATGATCGGAAACAGGTGTTGAAGATTCGTGCTTTGGGAATAGGGTCCTATTATCTGGTTATAGAATAGTGGTCTTTCCTTTTGTAGTGTCTTGAAGAATTTCTTTTCCAGTCTGTTATTTATTTAATGTAATCTAGGATTCTTTGGACAATTATTTCTTTAAACATTGAACTCCACAATAGGTAGATTGCTTTCCTGTAATTCAAGTTAGAACTTCAGTTTGTTCAAGGCAAAGTGTGATTAATATGTTTTTACTACAACTCTAAGTTGCTTTTGAGATTGAGCATATATAGTGCATGGTTACCTTTGAAATAAACAGACTTCCCTGGGTTGAAAATTTATGTAGCAGTTGATTGTTTAGTTAAATAAGCAATTATAGTGACCAACATTTTGGCGCCGTTACCGGGGAAGGTAGTTATAGATTTCGAAAGAACTTATGATTTTTCAGATACAAAGATTGCATGAGAGGATGCGGAGACCCCAAAGACACTGACCCTACAGGTGGCAGGGGTAGAGGAAGAGGAGGAAGAAAGACTTATGTTGATGAGATCATATCAAAGTCTGAATTTGCTGCTCAACGACCAAACTCTCGGAAACCAAAATCCCAACCTTCATTCCAAGCAAACCTTGAGACGGGGAAAGAAGTTTGGAGTTCTGAGAAAGTCCATAAACCAGCAGGAAACATTGAGGATAGAGCAAGCGTAGAAGGGGAGCAGTCAGAAGAAAAAATGGATGAGTACAATGAAGAATTGCATCATGAAGAATAGGCAGGTCCTGAAGGAGAGGTAAATGATGAAAACTCTTTATCCACATTAGGATTTCATATTGGTGATCTTCCTAGAGGGGTAGCCCCCATGAAGAACATTCCACTCTTAGCACTACCTAACTTCCATGGTTTTTCTTCAAAGGATCCTGATGAATTCATTTTTGAGTTTGATATATTATGCAGAAGTTATTATTGCATCTCCAATGCTAAAAAATTAAAACTATTTCCAGCAACATTGAAAGGAAATGCACTAAGATGGTTCATGAGTCTTGGAGGTCATGTAATCACAACATGGGACCAAATGAAATAGAAATTCCTGAATAAGTACCAGGACTATTGCCGAACAAGAGAAAAAAGGGAGGAACTATTTAAGATGATGCAGAAAGAGGATGAAAATCTGGAGGACTTTGTAGAAAGGCTACAATATAATCTACAAAGATCTAGTAACCCCAATGTAAGTAAAGATATTCTTAAAACCATATTATTAAAAGGAGTAAGGGATGATTGTCTAGATATGTTGAATATGCTTTGAAAAGGGGACATATCTAAGGAATCATATGATGAAATTGTTAATCTATGTAAAATATGTTCAAGAGGAGCTTCAAGAAATAGATCAAATAGCAGGGACACCACATTTTCAAGAGTCCAAAAGTCAGCCAGTGGGGGAGAAACAAGAGCTGAAATAGGTAATTTACTTGAAGGTTTTAAAACTAAAATGTTAAGCTCTTTTGCCTCACAAATTGACACCCTGCAGATTCAAAAGAAGAAAGCAGAAGTAGAAGCATCTCTGTCCATATTTTGTTCTAAATGTAGAGACAAGAACCCACGAAGGGAATGTCCATTGGACAAAAATCCAATCTGCACCATCTATGATAAAGATCATGAAACTCAACAATGTCCATCTTTACCAGGGATCAAGGCAGCATTACAACCAACTGATGAAGAAGATGAAGCTGTCTATCTGCTGACACAGAGAAGACAATGGCAACCGCGGGGACAAGGTATGAATCCTAACATGCCATTTACATCTTCTAATCATTGGAATAACTATCCTTCTTTCAATCAAATGAGTTACCCTCCCTATAATCAAATGCAATATCCAAATCAAATGAATTACCCACCCATGCAACAAACTAACCCACCCTTTGTTGATCCATCAATGTGGACTCCTTGGCCTCCACAACAACCACAACCATATCAGAACTAATGGAATCCAAATTGGAGAGGACAACAACTCCCCTTCCCAAATCAATTAGCTCAATCACAATTTCTACAACCACTCTCCTTACCATCAGGTACTCCACCAAACAATCAAATGATGAGACCCCAGCTACCTGTACAACCTAACCCTAACCCCAATAATAAAGATGTGCAGTGCATTGATATTCATAACCAGCCTACATTTTCTCTTCTCCCTGCGCAATGAAACGATATTCATTTATGATCGGGGAGAATAGTAGAACCTATCATAGTTGATGTTACCTCTTCTGATAAAGAGGAAACAAAAGAGCATGATATATCTGAAGAGGTACAATCATCCTCTAACAATGCTGCTGAAATAGAAAAACCACCATTTCCTGAGTGTTTAGCTTTGACTAAAACGCCTAAGCCACCGGCTTTCAATCTTCTAGGGGAATTACAAAATATTTACGTCAAAATTCCTATACTACAAGCACTCCGAGATGTACCAATCTATGCCAGGACGATGCAAGATATTTGTGTTAAGAAGCCTAGTAGGAAAATTAAGGATCCCCTCACAGTCCATGTTATGGGTGACTTGTCTGCACTAATGTCAGGTAAAGTCCCCCCAGTTAAATATGGTGATCTCGGCCACCCTACCGTCTCAGTACAAGTGGGAAAAACGATAATCACTCAAGTTCTGGTAGACTTAGGTGCCGCTATCAATATCATGACTCTGGAAACCTTACAACTAGTACAACTGCAAAATGAAGTCAGAGACACCCCAACTATCCTAGAATTAGTTGACCGATCCACAATTAAACCAGAGGGAGTCATTGAAGACCTAATTATCTCAGTGGAATCCTGGAATTATCCAACTGACTTTGTGGTACTACAACCTAAAACAAAGTTGGGGGGGCACCCTCTAATTTTGGGCAGGCCTTGGCTAGCCATAGCATATGCTTTTATCGGTTGTAGATCAAGTTCAATGACAATTTCCAACAGTGACAAAACTAAACAACTTACCCTCTACGCTCACGCTACACCTCTGATTAACAATGATAATTTTGTATGGGTAGACTTCGATGATCAACTTACTCAACCCATCTTGACTATCGAACAAGCTCTAAGCCTTAAAGACAACACCAAGGACGAAGTAATTAATAATTTTATTTGTGAACCCTCCTTCATGACTCCAGAAACTCACAACCAGCTAGTTGCACTGTTGGAGTCAGATAATCAGGAAAACCTTAACTTTGAAAACCCACCTCAAACATTTGCCACCATCTCTTCTAAAAGCATACCAGTAGAAATTGAACCTGGCAAAACACTGAACATAAACCCTAACCTGACAGATGTTGAAACAAAACAATTAATGAAGTTACTTCTGGAAAATAAAGAAGCATTTGCATGGGACTATACAGATATGAAAGGAATCTCTCCTGAATTATGTACTCATAGAAAATATATTAAGGAAGATTGTAGACCGATCTGCCAATCTCAACGACGAATGAACCCTAATTTGAGAGAAATCGTTAAAGAAGAACTTCAAAAATTGCTTGATGCAAGGTTTATCTATCCTATATCAAACAGTGAATGGGTTTCCCCGTTGGTAATAGTTCCTAAGAAAAACGGGAGATGGAGAGTATGTGTGGATTATAGAGCCTTAAATAAAGCTACTCAAAAAGATCACTTTCCATTACCATTCATTGATCAGGTGTTAGACAATTTGTCAGGGAAGAAATTTTTCTCATTTTTAGATGGTTTCAGTGGGTATAACC
>ML776954.1:740209-763735 GCA_009831015.1 Picea engelmannii | reverse complement strand
CAAGATAAAACCACTTTTACTAGCCCTTGGGGAACCTTTGCTTATAGAGTTCTCCCATTTGGACTATGTAATGCACCAACAACCTTCCAAAGAGCAGTTATAGGAATCTTTTATGATATGCTTAATGACTCTATGGAAATTTTAATGGATGAATTTACTCCTTATGGTGTTTCTTTTCAGGAAGCACTACAAAACCTTGAGAAAGTGCTTAAACAATGCATACAAGCCCAACTTTCCTTAAGTACAGAAAAATGTCATATGATGATGAGTGAAGGAATAGTGCTTGGACATTTTATCTCATCTCAAGGAATTCAGGTAGACCCATCCAAGATACAAGTAATTAAGGATCTTCCTACTCCAAAAACCCAAACAGAGGTAAGAAGTTTTCTAGGACATGTTGGATACTACAAAAGATTTATCAAAAAAATTTCCAAAATAGCTTCTCCCATGTTTGTGTTACTGATGAAAAATGTTGAATTCAAATGGGCTAATTCTTGCCAGGAAGCATTTAATACACTTAAACATAAGTTATCTACAGCGCCTATTCATAGAGGACCTAATTGGACACTTCCCTTTCATATATCCTCTGATGCTTCAGATACTGCAATAGGAGCTGTCTTGGGACAAGAATAAAATCATCTCCCTTATGCTATTTATTTCATCATCAAGAATATGACTCCTGCTGAACTCAATTATACAGTTACCGAAAAGGAATTCTTAGCAGTTATCTATGCTATTAATAAATTTAGACATTACATCACTGGCTATTCTACTCTTGTCCATACTGATCACTCAGCTATCAAATATCTAATGAACAAACCTATCCCAAATGCTCGAGTCACCAGATGGTTACTATTATTGAAAGAATTTGATATTACAATTGTAGATAGACCAGGAAAAGAAAATGTAGTTTTTGATTTCCTTTCTCGGTTGACACCTGATGATGATACTCCAATAGATGATTCCTTTCCTAATGAATATCTATTTGCAGTTTCTGCTCACTCACCTTGGTATGTAGACATTGCTAACTACTTGGTTGCAGGGAAGTTACCACCACACCTATCCTACCAAGAGAAAAGAAGAATCATTCAACAAAGTGCTTGGTATAGTTGGATAAGTGGGTGTCTTTTCCATACAGGACCTGATCAAGAAATATGAAGGTGCATCAGATAAGATGAGGTTTATGACCTACTAAAAGCTTGTCATGATGGCCCTTGTGGAGGGAATTTTGTTGATAAGAGAACAACACATAAAATTCTCAGGATGGGGTACTATTGGCCCTCACTTTTCAAAGATGCAAAGAAATATGTTTGAGCCTGTGATAGCTGCAAAAGAGTGGGCCAACCTAATCATAGAGATGAAATGCCATTAAACCCCCAGATAGTACTTGAACCATTTGAAAGATGGGCCTTAGACTTTGTAGGACCCATTAACCCCCCATCCAACCAAAAAGTTTACATAGTGGTCTGCACAGACTATATGACCAAATGGGTGGAGGCTAAAGAACTCCATAGAGCGATCGAAGAAGCAGTTATAGAATTCTTATGTGAAGACATCTTCATCAGATTTGGAGTGCCAAGAGAATTAGTTACAGATGGGGGACCTCCTTTCACTTCTCATGGTTTTAAATCCACCCTTCAAAAATATCATATTCAACATAGAATGACTACATCATACCACCCCCAAGACAATGGACAGGTGGAAAACAAAAATAAAGTAATAGAAGCCATTCTCACAAAAACAGTGAAGGAAAACAGAAAGGACTGGTCTCACAGGCTCCCTGAAGCATTATGGGCCTACAGAACTACCTGGAGAAATACTACAGGATTCTCTCCCTATGAATTAGTCTATGGAAAGAGTGTTGTCTTTCCTGTGGAATTTGAAATCAAAACCTTAAGGACTTCTTTAGCTGTCAACCTTGATTTGACCGATGCACAGATAACCATGTTGCAGAAGCTTAATGAATTGGATGAAAAAAGACTAGATGCCATTCATCAGACAACTATGATTCAACAGCAAAGATCAAAATGTCATGACAAAATGATCAAGCATAAGTAGTTCCAAAAAGGTAATTGGGCCCTACTATATGACTCTCGGTTCAAAGAATTTCAAGGGAAACTATGTACAAGATGGCTTGGACCCTACGAAGTAGACACTGTTTTCCCCAATGGAACAGTAAGGCTCCTCACGATCGGTGACTCTAAAACACCATTACTTGTAAATGGTCATCGGCTCCATCTGTACCAACACCCTATTTCCAAAGAAGATTTTAAGGCCACATGTGTGGTAGACTCTCATTACCTCTTCTTAGAGGGGGCTCCTACCCCTCATTGAAATTAATTATTTTTAAGTCAATTTCTTTAGTATTAGATTAGATTTCATTTACTAATAATCCCTATCAAGAAATACCATGTTACAATCGATTTTTGCAGATTCTCGATCAAAGCACAGGCCCACTAAGAAAGGACGATCCTACTTCAAGAACAGGCAAGATTTCCCATTGCTAAAACACCACTGTTCAGCAACTCTTTTCTCTTTCCCCATTGTTGAAACACCACTGTTAGCAACCTTTTACCATTTTCCCATTGCTGAAACACCACTGTTCAACAACTCTTTGCTCTTTCTTCATTGCAGAAACACCACTGTTCAACAACTTTTTGACTTTCCCCATTGCTGAAACACCACTATCAACAACCTTTCACCATCTTCCCATTGCTAAAACACCACTGTCAACAACCTTTCACCATTTTCCCCATTGCTGAAACACCACTGTCAACAACCTTTCACCATCCTCCCATTGTTGAAACACCACGTCAGCAACCTTTCACCATTTTCCCCATTGCTGAAACACCATTGTAAACAACTTCTCGCCATTTTCTCCCATTGCTGAAACACCACTATCAGCAACCTTTCATCATTTTCCCATTGTCACGGTTCCGCAATTCTTCACATTTTCCCATTGCTAAAACACTATTGTTCAGCAATTCTTCACATTTCCCCATTGACGAAACAACACTGTCCAACAATTGTTTCGCCCTTCTCTCTATTGCTAAAACACCACTTCCTCAGCAGTATTCTGCAACATCACTCTCCAGCAAACATTTCTCTGTTCTTCCTACGGCTGAAACACCAACTTTTCGGCATTTTCTGTCAATAAGATTTTTCTCTCTCACACTACATTTTGTCCATCCAGTCAACAAATTATTAATACAATTCATCTAACAAATCAAAAGTCTCTGCCACGGCCATTGCAGAACTACTACAGACAGGCATTATATTTTGTTTAAGTACGAATCAAAAGGTAAAGGCAAGGTATGTAAATTCTATGTAAATACAGTTAAGCTATAGTTAATGAGAAGATTCCAAATCATTATTACCACTCGTGTAAAATCATTATTACCTGCACTTGAACGGGGGGGAGGAAATATCAAACTTGTATACCATCACTTCACATGAATTAACCACCACCATTCCTATTTACCATCCTTTCATTTGTTTCACCACCATTTGCATGCTTTCACTCGAAAAACTTACTCTGCACAGAAGTTGTTACTCGACTCTTTGACGGTGTATTTAACTAAGTTGTTAGCTATGGGAGGCTTTGTTATACGGTATGAACCTTCCATGACAGCCCTATTAGAACTGTATCCAAAAGCCTATCAAATTTTTCTACAGGCAGGATGGCTCGGTTATTTTCAGAGGCTCCAGGGATTTGATCAACAACAAGTTCTGCAATTTTCTCAAAATCTCAAGGAAGATCATTCCATTGTTCAAGGGGTTCGGATTTCAGTTACAGAAGAAGACATAGCACAGGTTTTGAGTCTCCCTACCAATGGAATTCGCTTGTTCAGTCGCAAACATGCCATCCTGAATGCCCACAAGGATTTCCTCTTGCCAAGGGAACAAATTGAATCTAAAGGCCGAGGTGTCCGACTCAACTCATTGCCGCCTCCATGGCCAGAAGTTGCAAACTTCATCAAACACCACCTTACCTGCGAAGGCCGATACCAGGTAGTCTACTAGCATGATTTTGTCCTGTTGTCTCATTTACGACATAATAGATTGGTGAACATTCCTTATTATTTGCTCGGTTGTCTTAAAAATATGTCGCACTACTGTAAAAAGGCTAAAGATCCCGCCCTTTCACTCACCCATCACCGTCTCGTTCAACTGCATATCCAAAAGGGTTTTTCCCAACAAAACCTTCCATTAAACAACCCACCTATAGATCCCCAAGAAGCCACTGGAATTTTTGAAAATCTTCAGGAACAACAACCACAAAACCCTCCAGACTCTCCAGAAATACCTAACAGTCCACCTACAAACCCAATCAGTCCAATTAACCCCCCTACCATACCAAGCCCACCCCACACTTTACCAGAATCATCCACTCCTGCCCTTCATATTCTTAGCGATGATTCTGAGCCAGACAATTCTCCCTGTCCCATCATTGAGGAAAAACCCCCACGTAAACGAAAGCAAATTCCTTTCTTTTTTCCCTTTTTACAAAGAAAATGAACAAGGGCCTCAACAAGGGAAGCCACTACTGCCACTACCCTAGACCCCCAACCCATCCGACTAATACCCCGTACACCTCCAACCTCCCAAATGCTGGAATCTTTGCCTATTCCACCCACGAGCACTGAAACACAAGAACCAAATGCCCAGGGTGTTGCAACATCATCCATTTCAAATCAAGCAGTTGAAACACAAGAACCAGCCACTCATTCAGTAGTTGAAACACAAGAACCAACTACCCATTTAGTAGCTGAAACACAAGAACCATCTACTCATTCAGTGGCTGAAACACAAGAACCAACTACAACTAAAACACAAGAACCAGCTGCTGATATTGATATTGAGATACAGGAATCAGAGGTCCAGGGTGTTGCAACATTACTTTCCTTACATCAAGAAGCAGAAACACAAGAAGCAGTTGTCGATCCTGTAGCTACTCCACAAGAACTAGCTAGTGCGGTTGTGACTGCTACACAAGAACCAGTCACTCCTCAACTAGAACCAACAATGGCCTCTATCTTACAAGAAAATGAGTTCCTAAAATATGAAATGGAAGCCTACAAGAGAGAGCTAGCCACAGCAAAGGAATCCTATGAGAAGGAACTTAATTTGTACACCCTAGCTCGCACAGCGACCATGTCAGAAGGAACTACAACAGAGAATCCGTGTAGAGAATATATGTGTTGTCAATGTGGGGACATCTACTATCAAGAAGGCTACAAAGTAATTCAAATCCCAATGCCAGGAGCTCTCCCTGCTCCTTCAACTTTTGTAGTCAAAGAAGAAGAACCTGTTGTTACACAAGAACCAGCTATAGCTATCACACAAGAACCAGCTACAGCTGAAACACAAGAACCAGCAGGACCTTCCAAAATTAAGACTGAACCCTGGCCTGCAACAAATGTCAAATCTGAAACCCCTGCTTTTGTTAATAAAGTTGTACAAACATTGCCTATTGATGAATTTGCCCCTCCCATCCAGATTAATACCCACACCTTTGTGGAACAGGACACTCAAACCCTACCTCAGCCTATTACTTGCAACGCTGAAACACGAACTCAGCCATGGGATGAGCAGGCATTAATAGAAAAATGGAAAAAAGAGTTTGTTGTTACACAGGCCAAAAGCCTGTAGGAACACAGACAAATCTAGATAAATCATACCTACTCAAATTGGGAAGCTTTGGAACAAACATGCCAGGAAGCTCGTGCCCTTAAGAAACAGAACAAAGAGCTAAAAGGCAGAGTGCTCCTGATATTTGACTTGGCACAAAATCTATCGCCTGCAAGGAAACCATCCTACAATTACTCCTTGTTCCTCATGGAACAACTTACATGGTTTCAGATCAAATCAATCATAGAAGGCAGACCCCATGCAATGTTACATCCAGCATATTTTTTCAAAACCTTTGTAGAAGCCTCTGCTATGGATCAACACCTCCTCTGTGAGGCATATTTTCATAATGAGGCCATCCCTGAAAATCGACAGCTTAACCTTAACCCTCTTGTCAGTGACATCCAGATCAGGGCACTCACCTTCAGGATTGTCAACACTTTATTAACTCAACAGAGATTGCTTCCCTATAGGAAAATAACATGCTTTGGCAACAATATACTGAGAAAAGACAGGAACACAATCCTTTTAGCCCCACTAATCTCGAGATAGAAATCTCCAGGGTACCTAACTACATCAAGTGTGTTTAACAATGTGTTGAAAGCTGGATAGGGTACCAGTTTCATTTTCCTATCCTCTGGTTGCCAGCAAAGAAATATCAAGTCCATTATAAGTTGCTCAAGAAGGACGAAACAACAGCTTGGCAAAGGTTACAACACGTTCAAGGGTTCAGAGCTCCAACATACATCACCTTCCACAGCTATTGCTTGAGTGACTTGCACGCTCAGAGTCGATATTGAGATTCTAATTCAGAGTGAAGTTGCCTGAGGACATGCAACATTTTAAGTTCGGGGGGATGTTAGGACCACACAATGTACCTTTTTGCCCACACTTTTTGCCACCATTACACCCTTGTTTCACTCACATTTAAACTCACATTATCACTTTACCCTATCTTTCCAAAGGTATACAAAGTCTCTTCTCTTTACGATATGTTTAATTTGTTTTGCATATACTTTTACATTACTCTCGTACTTAACCATTGATCAGAAATGTATAAGTGATGAAACAGTTTGAACTGCAGGTTAGCATCAAGGCTTGTTGCTAAAATAGTTAAAACATGCAACCTCTATAGCTAAAACAGTCAGTGGCCTACGATGCTGAAACAACAACTCACACAGAAGAAGTCGTTACACTCTCCATGGTCTACAATGCTGAAACAACAACTGCTACACTCTCCATGGTCAACAATGCTGAAACAACAACTCACACAGAAGAAGTTGTTACACAGTCCGTGGGAAATGATGCTGAAACAATAAATCACAGAAGAAGTTATTACACAGTCCACGATCTACGATGCTGAAACAGCAACACAAAATTGTTACATTGACCACGACAGCCGCACCTTGAGCTAGCATTAACCATCGTTGTTGCCTGAGACCAAGTTGCTGAAACAGTCGGAATGCAAATCCCATGGCTGAAACAGCCCGTGATTCATGATGTTGAAACAACATACAACAGGAGTAACAAGAAGACAAATAAATAAGTTGTTACTCCATCCGCAACAACAACACCTCACTCAGCATTTGTAATAGCATTTTGTTGCGAGAGACTAGGATATCCTATTCCACTTTAGAAAGTCGATCTGACTAAGAATAGGACTCATATGTACACCTGTAATTTGTTGATCAAATTGTATCAAAGAGATTCTCCTCTTTAAATAAGAGGAAATCATCTCTAGAGAGGACCTTCTGTTTTTGTACTAAGAAAGGATTTACATAAAGGGGCGTGTTTTACTTCAGATTGTAATGTAACACAGTTGACAGATGAATAAAATATTGTTCTAAGCATTTCTCTCTAGTTCCTTTCGTTCCAGGGGAATCTTGTGAGAAGGGAGGGCCCACCTTCTTCACAATATTCACCCATTAGCTTTATAGTGTGTTAGTGTTATTTCTGTTTATGCCTTGATTAAATTATGTTTTGATGAAACACTACTTTACTAAACTTTGTTTTGCTGAAACACTACTTTACCAATTATTACATTGTTTTCATATGATTCATGTTTGGGTAACTGTTAATCATTCTAGTTAGCAATCCTGCTTGGTGAATTTATGAAAGCTTGATAGACAGGGACAGGTGTTGAAGGTTCCTACTTCAGGAATAGGGTCATGTTGTCTGTTAGACATAGTTAGCCTTCAGTGCATGTCAATTATTTTAATGAGTTCATGAAAGTGTGCTAATCAGAAACAGGTGCTGAAGTTTCCTGCTTAGGAAATAGGGTCCTGTTCTCTATTAAGAGTTAGTTAACCTTCAGTGTGTGTCAATTGTTTTAGTTAAGAGATGAGTTCATGAAGTGTGATGATCGGAAACAGGTGTTGAAGATTCCTGCTTTGGGAATAGGGTCATGTTCTCTGGTTACAGAATAGTGGTCTTTCTTTTTGCAGTGTCTTGAAGAATTTCTTTTCCAGTATGTTATTTCTTTAATGTAATCTAGGATTCTTTGGACAATTATTTCTTTAAACATTGAACTCCACAATAGGTAGATTGCTTTCCTATAATTCAAGTTAGAACTTCAGTTTGTTCAAGGCAAAGTGTGATTAATATGTTTTTACTACAACTCTAAGTTGATTTTGAGATTGAGCATATATAGTGCGTAGTTACCTTTGAAATAAACAAACTTCCCTGGGTTGACAATTTATGTAGCACTTGATTGTTTAGTTAAATAAGCAATTATAGTGACCAATATTGATTTCTGCGGTCATTTCCGTCTTTTATGGTTTACCCTATCCATAGAGAGATTTTCCTCATAACACATAACCACCTCATCAACTCATCAACTAGATGTCCCAATATGTAGCTCAACCACATGAAAAATGCATGCACCAAGACATCCAAAAAATATGCCTCTAAAAAAATATATATAAGATATATCAATGGATCTCACATATCTACCATCCATGTACTATAACAAATCTACCTCATAAACCATTCACTACAGAAAGTATTAAGTAGCCAATAGTACCTCTAAACCTGTACCAAAAGTGTGCCTCAATAGATCAATGATATACCTCTATCTATCACCACATCAACATGATATGTCTCATAAACAACAAGCCATAACTTCACTGAGAGAATACATAACATAACCAACATTGTTCCTTAACAGAAAATACCTCAATCCACACTATGGGTTTAGTACCATGCATCCAATAAATGCATCAAGCATATGCAACCACATATTATCACCATACATTCATCAACCACACACAAAGACATGAATCCTAAAGCATAACATCTCAGATCCTAAAAAAATAGAGTTAGATCATTAAACCATGTTGCAACTCATATGTACAACCTTTTTTTAGGATTTTACCACATGTACGTGACTTCACCACATATAGCTCGCATATGTATGTGAATTTTCTTCAGACAAACCGCATAAATATGCAACTATTCCCACAAGAGCCTGTGTATGCCTCAAAAAATATCAAGTTTGAGCTTGCCTCATGGCTTCCATTTTTTTCTGGTTGTTCATTCTTCTTCATCCACTTCTGAAATCATCCCAGCTTATCATAACTTGAACTCTAATCTTACATCTTTTCAACATTGTCTTCCTTCCTATTTTCATGTGACATTCTTTCCATATTATATAAAGCAGTCCTCATTGACTATCTCCTTGAATTCTAGCAATCTTGATCTTTGTGACCAAACCCACTGTAACTGTAACATATCATGGTGTGACAATGAGCAGCAATGTGTCCCACTTGATTACATCTCCAACATATTAGGGTGTTATGAAACCTTCCAACATATTTCCTTTCATAATGTCTGCAATCCAAAGATTTGTGATCATATTCATTACATGAGAAAGAGTGAACATTGAAAACATTTTCATACCTTTTCTTTTGTGTCCAACTTGATGGTGTGTTTTTTCTGAACTTGATTTTAGGTGTAAAGGTGGCTTCTTGGTGTCTTCCATTCTCTTTTATTCTAAACATTTCCTTGCCTTGTGTAGGTTCTTGACTTGCAACTTTGGTTTCTCCTTTTGAAAATGAAGTACCTACATCTTTGCTTCTTAGAAGTGCTAGCTTCATAATTTGTTGCTTCCTTATTGTATCCAAGACCATATTTATCATTAGTTGATCTTTGACAATACAATATTTCATCCAATATTGTTGAGTTGTTCCAGAACCTTTTTTACTTCTCTTCTTTCCTTCTGAGATCAATAACTTCTTCTTCCAACTTATGGCATGACTCTTCCTTTTAATTTACTTGATTCGTTAATAGTTCCTCTATCCTTTAGGCTTATTCAATTTGGGTATTTAGATTGACATTGACTTCAAGTATTTTTCTAAGCTCATCATATACCTTCTTATTATCTTCTTCTTGACTAATTATTTCATTATTTAGCCTCTTCATCTCATCTTCTTTTTCTTCTAATTGGGTCCCTTGCTTAGTTTCACTTTCTTATTGTTTCTTGAGAATTTTTTTTTAGTGTCATGGTAAGCCTTTGGTACTTTTATAGGGTTTCCTTGATGTAATCTTGATCAAGATCCTTAAAATCATAATGATCATGTTCTGATTTTTCTAAATAATAAAAAACTTTTTCTTCATGCTTCAACAACAACTCTTCCTCTTTGTCTATAAGATAGTTGTCAATTGATTCTACACAAACTACTTTTATTTCTTATTCTTCATTTTTAGGAAAACATTCAACATCATCACACATAGAATTATTGCAATCAAAATATGTTGGAGAGTCTTTACCTTCATTGTCCTTGATGGAATTTTCTTTAGTGTCTTTTGTTTTGTCTTGATATACCTTATCTAGCTTCAGCCATAGGTCCTTGGTGAAGTAATGTGGTCTTATGATTTATTTGATAGAATCTAAGAGTCAATTTAAAATTGTCTTGAGTGCTACTGCATTTTTCTTCTTTGCTTCCTTTTGGGTTGCACCTTTAGGCTGATTTTTTGAGGGAACTGATCCACCAACAATTTTGTTCCAAACACCTACTCCTTTTGACTTCAAGTACCCTTTCATCTTTATTCTCCATGCCGAATAATTTTTCTCATCAAAGAATGGAACTTCATCTGCATGTTCATCCATTTGTGTGTCCATGTCTCTCCTTCAAACTTGTAATGCTTATAGTGAAGGCCTACTCTGATACCAATTGTTGGAGACACCGAACACACTGAGAGCGGGGGTGAATCAGTGTGAGGCTATTTTTACAAATTCTTAAAAAAATTTAGTTATCCATCACTATTCACAACATCATTACTCATTACTTCTATTAACACTTAGTTGTTTGCATGCAAACATATCTCAATAACATATATTAACAATAAAGAACTATACACCATAAAAACAAAGAACACAAAGAGAACCAGATATATGTATAAGTTTCTTTTGTATTATAGAATACAATACTTGGGGTTTATCAAGACCAACTGAAATGAGCACCAACTCAAAGAGAGCACCAACTCTCAATTCAAGACCCAACTACAAAATCCCCCTATTTCTATATTGGGTCGGATTATAGGCAGAGCATTGATCTCGTTTAAAATACGGGTCTATTTCTAAACTACCCCAAACAATATGAACTTAACAAACAAGAGATGGAAAAGAGGGTGTACGTTAGGTCCTTTCAGCTGGTGTAGACCTCCTTGTCCTTTGTAGTTTCTTAGGATACTAGTCTCCTTCCAAAGATGACCTGCAAACAATTTAGACAACAAAGTTAGAAGATATTCTATCTCTACATATCAATGTTAGGGTCCATATACAAATGTAAATCCATTAATCAAATAAGCACAAAAACACAATATTTGGGACAGAAACATAATTTTTTTATTCATATGTGAAGATTACAAAAAGTTACAACCTTCTTGTTGGCAGACGCTCCACAAACCTAGTTCAGGCTCCTCTTACCACTACTCCAAGTGCATCATCCCATAATAACTCTCACAATCAACTGATTTTATTGGGAAGTAGGGAAGGGATTGTATAGGGAGAGGGATGGAGGGGGAATGTTGAGGCAAATTCTTAGAAAGAGTTGAAAATCTTGGGCTAAAAAGGGAAGGGATTTTGGCAGATTTTCTTTGTTCTAGTGCTTGATTCTAGAATGGGACCCCAATACCTCTATTTTTATGACAAAAATATGGTTATTTGTGTTGGAGAATATCCCTAACTCACATTAGTTTATACCTAGCCTAGACTCCTAGATCTTGGTTAATACATTCATTTACACTTTATTTCACCTAATTTGGCCACATAGAGAAGAAGGGTGCCTCATCCCTAGATTTTAGGGAAAACTGCTAATTTTAGATCAAGACTCAACTCCTGGTTCTTTATTTTCTTGATTTTTCTTGATTTATTCTTGATTTATCCTTGATTTATTCCAAATCCCCCATGAAAAACTCATCTATTATTGGGGAATGCGCACCTCCTCTTTGAGTGAGAGATTTATTCCTTAATTAATGATTTTTGTCATTAGTATTATTAGTAACTACTATTTCGGGTCAGTTAAGTGAGTTGGAACTGCTTCTCTTGTCAGTTAACTGAGCTTAAGTGAGATAATGTGCATCAATTAACTCTTGTGGACATTAATGAGTGTGTGACATGTATCTTTAGTGGTCTAGGTCGAACTATGTGGTCTCCCTTAGCTTATGACACCTATTTTAGCTATTTCTAGCTTTTTTTTACTAGAATTTTTATGTTGGAAATTCTATATATTCACCTCCTCTCTTCTTTTTTGAGAATGGTTGCTCATGTATATTCATTTTTTATTAATATAATTATCTGATTTATGGAGAAAAAACTTTATCTCATCTCTTGAATATCAGCAAATTGTTTGTGTTCAATTTAACTAGAATTCTAGATCTATCGGGGTTTCTACAAGAATTCTACATGGTATCAGAGCTAGATTGAATCTAGTGGATTGTACATGGTTTTATTTGCAGGTATAGATCATCAGGAGGTGAATCAATTAGAAATGGATCATCTCTCTCAGCCAAAAAAACTCATTCCAAATCCTTTCAATTTCTTCGAATGGAAGACAAAGATCTCTCTGCTCCTATGAAGCAAAGGGATTTATCGGGTAACAATGGGAACAGAGAAAGAATCGACTACTGCAGTGGAGAAGATAAAGTATTTCAATAAATTAGATGAATCAATTGGGCTGATATGCCTATAAATTTCTAGAGATCTCCTCTTTCATGTCATTGGAGCCACTACTCCTGATGTGGTCTGGACCACATTGGAAGGACTATTCAGCAAGCAGGATGCAATGAGAGTGCATCAACTGGAGAATGAACTCATATCCCTAAGTCCAATTAATTTCAGCAACCTGCAAGAATTATTAACCATGTTCAAATCCCTCCTTGTTGAACTTAATGCATGTGGAGTCACGAAAGGGGAAGAACAACTCATCCTTTCAATTCTCTCGAAACTAGGCCCTGAATATTCTGTATTTGTGTCGTCTTTTCAAGCATCTAAATTGACTCAGGAAAAATGGAAAATGCCTCCATTAAATGATTTCATTATAGAATTGACTCAATATCAAGATACACTAGTCCAAGTGGGTGCCATCAAGTATTCCAAGAACCAAGCACTTGCAGCTACTGACGCTCCAAAGAACAGTGGAAAAGACAAGGAAAAAGGAACGGGTAAATTTCCTGAATCGAAGAAGGAGAGATTCGTACAATCTTCAGAGAACTCTTCTGAGCCTAAGGGTAAGAAGAATAAGAAGGAAAGAACACTTTTCAGCTAGTGTTCCAAATTTTTTCATCCCGAAGAAAATTGCATGAGGAAGACTATCGATGAGATGGCTAAGCAATTGCAGCAACACAATCTCACGATGCCCAAAAATGCAAAGAAGAAAGATGATAATAGAACGGGAGGAAGAGCACGAGATGGTCATGCTTTAATGGCTGTCACATCCACTCCATCATCTTGGATCCTTGATTTAGGTGCATCAAACCATATGGATGCATCAAAAGATGAATTTTCCTCCATCAAAGAAAGCACCAGATCCCAAATTTACTTGGGAGATGCCACACCCGCAAAGGTGTGCGGAGAAGGAATTGTTGATCTTGAAGGGGGTTGCTTCACAAATGTGATTCATGTACCCTTGCTGTCTGAAAATATTATCTCGATATATCATATCACTCATTCTAGATCTGGAAGGAAGGTGGAGTTCACTCCAGACTCCGCAGTGATTACCAACATTTCCACAGGCTCACAACTTGCACATGGAATTGTAGATCACGGTTCTCGTTTGTACTTCTTCTCCCACTTTGTTCCTAAATATATTTGCACTATATTCTTGTCACAATATAATGATTTCAGCAGGTTATGGAATGAAATATTTGGCCATATAAACTATAAGTACTTTCATCCACTCAGCAAGGAAAACATGGTAAAAGGATTGCCAGTTATTAAATTCATAAGCAGTGTATGTCAAGGATGCATTCTTGGCAAGAATCCAGAGAAAAAGTTTGACAAAGGGAAGGAACGAAGAGCTTCTTCATCTCTTTGGATGATTCAAAGTGGCATCACGGGCCCATTCCAGCAGCCTTCAATCAGTATACAACTACAACACACAGTGCCATATACACCACAGCAGAACGGTGTTGCAGAGAGGAAAAATCGATCCTTAAAAGAGATGGAAAATTGTATGCTACATTCAAAATAATTATCTCCCAAGCTATGGGATGAATATATTCATTGTGAATCATACATTCAGAACCAATTTCCTCAAAAATCACTCAAAAGAACCACTCCTTTTGAATGTTGGACCGGTAAGAAGCCGAAAGTGTCGCACTTTCGTATTTTTGGTTCACGAGCATGGCCTCACATTCCGACAGATAAGAGGAAGGATTTGGAGCCTCAAAGTGTTGAATGAATATTTGTTTGATATCCTTAAGGTGTCAAAGGATATATATTTTTGGACTCTCACACTGAAAATTTCATTCTAGCTCGAAGTGTGAAGTTTGAAGAAGAATCACTGCATAATTTTTCAGAAGACCCTGCTGAGGAACCGCTTGTTGTCACTGATGAGGAGGAGTCAGAAATTTCTTTGAGAACTTAAGAAAAACCATCATATCAGACTTTCAGGTCTAATACAGAGGATGAGGATCATTTCATGTCTTCTCCAACTCAGTTTCCAACTTGGGCAGAGAAAACCCTAGAAGATGCGGGTGAACTAGTCGGTGATCCTGCGGATACAAGAAGGACTAGATCACAGTTTTTTGGGGCTCCTCAAGCCCTGGCTGCCATAGAAACTTTGATTCGCATACATTTCTATATGTCACTTGTTTCACATCCAAATTCACACTCTGATTTTGCAGACATCTTCACCAAGTCCTTCACTGAAAAAAAAAATTCAGAACTGAGAGCTATGCTTGGAGTGGTGGAGACAACTGAGTAGGTCACTTTTGGCCACTCAGCATTTTTTTCCTCTTTTTTTTGGGGGGGGAGGGGTCTACCATGAGGTTTTCCCTCTTTCCTCTTTTCATGAGTAATTCTTTTATATAATGAGTACCTAAAATGGCCAAGTTGTCGAGACTCAAATTTTTTGTCATTACAGTTAGGCTTAAGGGGGGGTGTTGGAGCATATCCATAACTTACATTAGTTTATACCTAGCCTAGACTCCTAGATATTGGTTAATACGTTAATTTACACTTTATTTCACCTAATTTGGCCACATAGAAAAGAAGGGTGCCTCATCCCTAGATTTTAGGGAAAACTGCTAATTTTAGAACAAGACTCAACTCCCGGTTCTTGATTTTCTTGATTTATTCTTGATTTATTCTTGATTTATCCTTGATTTATTCCAAATATCCCATGAAAAACTCATATATTATTGGGGAATGCACATCTCCTCTTTGAGTGAGAGATTTATTCCTTAATTAATTATTTTTTCCGTTACTATTATTAGTAACTACTATTTCGGGTCAGTTAAGTGAGTTGGAACTGCTTCTCTTGTAAGTTAAGTGAGCTTAAGTGAGCTAATGTGAATCACTTAAATATTGTGGACATTAATGAGTGTGTGACATGTATATTTAGTGGTCTAGGTCGAACTATGTGGTCTCCCTTAGCTTATGACACTTATTTTGCTATTTCTAGCTTTTTTTTACTAGAATTTCTATGTTGGAAATTCTATATATTCACCTCCTCTCTTCTTTTTTGAGAATGGTTGCTCATGTATATTCATTATTTATTAATATAATTCTCTGATTTATGGAGAAAAAAAATTCTCTCATCTCTTGAATATAAGAAAATTGTTTGTGTTCAATTTAACTAGAATTCTAGATCTATCGGGGTTTCTGCAGGAATTCTACAATTTCGTTTGGGGACGGGATACAATGGGTAAAATGGTTGGGAAACCCTCAATAGCCCATAAACTTCAACGAATTACTTGCAACATTTTATTTTTTTCAACTTTTGGAGGTAAATGTGGGTTTTTTATCATGCAGCCTGCATATGTACGTGGATTTTATAGTATGCAACATGCATTTGTATGTAGTGAGTAGTGCAGTAGAGCGCATACATGCTCCAAAAAATGGTTTTTTAAAGAGAGATCCTCATCAGTAATTTGGAAAATTGTGCAAGTATAAAGGCAAATGCCATGTATGCATAGGTAGGGAATTTTAGGGCTATAACAGATGCCCCCTAATGTGTGAGTTCAAAAGAGAAACCAATGTCTGAAATACATTAAAATATATGTACCAGTGGGAAGGCACAAAGTCGAGTGAGCCAGGGACTAGAGTTCGAGAGGTCACTATCTGCAAAATAATAATAATCTCTCTAAGGAGAGAATACCCATGCTCGGGATGAACTAATCGTGGCTTCCAATCAAGTACACTGCATATCCATGTCATAGAAATGTCTATATAAAGTTTAGCTGCAAGAAATACACAGTGGATCTACATCTCAAAATCACTCGAAGATATTCAAATACAATACAATATGCATCTTCAAGAAGCATCAATTCCTTTGGTCAGAGATGAGGAATTCATAGCTCGAGAAACAACTTCAAGATCTTCAACATCTCAGGTAGGAGTACAATAGGAGTTTAAGACTCACTACTCTGAGGTCTTTGACATACCATCGAGGAAATACTAGAGGAGCTTGATCACCAGGCATAGAACTTCGTCGATTTTGAATCTGGACTTGATTGGACTTATGGGATGGATGACTCATGAAATTCAAGAGAGAAACTGCAGAATGATCGACTTAGGTTGGATAAAAATTCTCTCAGAAAAAAGAATGAAAGATTATCAGACTTAGGAAACATAATATTGACATAATTTTGTGATGCGGGAGGCACCGCAAACTCTCCATATGTTTGGAAGAGTAACCAAATGGAGGAGAACACACCTCTATGTAGTGAGAACAACTTCCTAATATCATACTAGATCCCAATTCTCGAAAAACAAATGGAAGGATGTTGTAGTGTCCCCAAGGCCGAGCCCCGTTGTAAACCAAGTTCTGAAAGGAATTGTGATTATGTTTTATAGGTTGGTGAGCCAAGTTCTTATAAGCTGGAGACTTATGTGTTTGTTAGGCCAGGGAGCCTAAGTGTTGAAGGCCAGGAGCATGTTGTTGTACTTGTATGTATGTAGAACATTTAATAAAATATAAACACCGCCAGGTGCAGACCGACCACGATGAATGAGTGAAGGGGGACTGAGCATCCACAGAGTGGGCAAGGAATTAGGGGCTGGAAGGTGGGAAAAGGGGCTAAGTGTTGGGCCTAGGGATAAGCCTAGGGGGCTTAAGCCTGGGAATGATATTTTAATATTATCCCAAAGAGACATGTGCATTTATGTTTTATCCTAAGTTTTGGCAAGAGAGGATGTACAAGGGTGATGCGTGCTGGTGGAACGCATGCAGTTCCAAGGGTGACAAGTGTCAGCCCTGGTGCATGCAAATAAAATGGCTAGGAGGAGTTGTGAGAGGGATTCTCCTCCATTCTACCTAATGGTCTGAAGGTAAACGATCATACCTCTGCAAAAGAATATCCTGGTGCATCCCTGAAAGCCGAAAAGCCTGGGTTGACTTCTGAGATAGCCGGTACAACCCCTGTCTGAACAGTTTGAACCTGTGTTGACCCTGCATGGATTGTTTGTCATGCATCTCCAACAACCAGAGAGTGAGTCTATTCTATGCTGGCGGATTGGGAAATAGAAGTGACCAACCATTTTTGAACCTATTGGGAAGCCCATGTTTGTTTTCCCCGTGAGTTGTTGTGACCATGCAGTGCTGGACTGCGTGGGGTCTTGTTGGCCAGTGGTGCGACGCTCTATCTAGGTGAGAGAGGTGATTGAGGTTGGAAGAACAGGTTGTTGTCCTGTGAGAAATTCTCTTCAGGTGAGAGAGTGCGCGAAGGAAGGAGAGGATTCCTAGAAGGAACCTTGTAGCTACCATAGAGCTCGGAGACTTCCAGTCCGGCCTGTTCCTATAACCTAAGGCAAGGGAGATTAGCAATTGAAGGACTTTCCAGGTGACAGAGAAGGTGTATACTCTTGTGGTGGAACAGGCATGTGGGGAATGAGGGTCTGTGGGCAGTGAGTGTGGGACATTCCTTGGAGAGAATCCCTTCCTTGTGGTTGTGTGTTGTTTTCCCTGTAACCTCAGCCTAGCCTAGATTTCCTTGCCTTGGGGTGGAGCTTAGTCCCAGCTCAGGGGTGACCCACTGTTGAGATGATGAGAAATGTGGTCTAATTTTGGGAGGTTCGTGGAAGGCCTGCACTTGGTTGGTGGAATCTACCATTGATAAAGATAAGTATCTGATTATGATTTAATCATGTTTTGCATGATTGTGCTGCTTATGTATCATGTTTTCCGCTGTGTATATGAATTAATATGAAAATCTAATTGCTTGTTGATTATGGTAGTAATTCATATGAAAACTCTATGTTGAATTTGTTTATTGTTTAAATGCATGTGGGTTAAATAACATCTATATGATTTATGTACAAAGTGGTGTTATAGTCTTCTTTTAAGAGCGATTAAACCTTAGTAGCAGAAAAGGTGTGCTACAGTTTAGTATCAGAGCGATTAAACAAAGTAGCAGAAAAGGTGTGCTACAGTTTGGTATCAGAGCCAAGGTTTCGACACTGAGCCTAGATGGGCTAGTGGAGCGGTCTTTGGACCGAGAATGCGAGGAGAAATTGGGTCTGGAAGGCCAATTTCAGACCCTGTTTTACTCCAAAATGTCAAGGAGTTACTTGACGCGTTTTAAAAGCTCAGGAGGTATAGCGGCGTTATGAAATTGCAGCCATTGTGGTATGAGTCCACAGGGAGAGAGGACTCCACACTGGTGGTGTGGAAGCTCTAGGATCTGTTCGGGAGGGAAGGTGAACCCTTGTGAGCCGTCAGATCTTGAGAAAATTGCCCGACAGTCGTCGGATCGGTAGAAAGTTGCACGGAGTTTTAAAGCTTCGTGAATAGGAGGGTGAAAGTCCCGAAAGGAGTTGCCTTATCGGGATATCGACGTTTGGGATAATGGAGTTCTTGAGGTCGAGAAGGTTGGGACATTTCAAGTTCCGAAATAGCGAGAGGAAATCTGAGCCGTCCATATAAGGAAGGACGTGTGTCGCGCGATCGTCCAATTCGGAGATCCGGACACCCGGACTCACATAGGTGAGTGTTTTTTTGCATTGCACCAGGCGAAGTCTCGATATTTGAGCCAAGTTGTCCAACAGTTGGGACACGTGGTGGAGATCGAGCGACCTGTTGGTATATCGGCTACCGGGGTTTTGAGTTTACATAGAACTTTGTCATCGGGGAATCGCAAGTTGCGAAATCCCGAGATTGGATCTGAGCCGTCTGTCAGTTGGGACACGTGGGTGAGATTGAGAGCCCATTGGCATATCGGGGTTTGACGTTTCACGAATCCTGAAGACAAGGCACCCGAAGCATTTGAAATCGCGAAATCGCGAAATAGCGAGAAGTGATGAGGATCGTCCATTCTTGGGGACGCGTGGCCAAGATCGAGGTAGTCGGGAAAGTTCCAGAAGGAGAGGCATCCATCAGGAAATCGGGGTTCAGGGAATCACGAATCCTGAGGACATATGTGTTTCGGCATTGGAAAGTCTGAAACCCCGATAGGAGGTATGGCTGTGGTCATATAAGGGGAGGTCATGTGAACCACGAGTATAGCCCGGAGGGCTAACAGGAGTTAGAGCGCATCATTGTTTGGAAGCCCAAAATGCCGAAAGGATCTGTACCATAGATCTGAGAAATATCTGACCGTTGGATTTTTCAAGGAATGGACATGGACACATGGAGATGTACCACGTGCCAGTGGGTTGAGGAGACATGCGAGAGTGGTGGGACCCGACGACGTTGTTAAAAGCGACGTGGACCCTCCTAAACATACCACATGCCATGGTGGTGAAGGGAAATAGTTGTGCCGTGGGCTCGGAGAATAAAGTAATTCGCAATTTCAGGGACTCGCGAGATAAGGGCATGGGAGCTCGACATTGAAACTCACGAAGTCGCAAAGTAGCGAGAACGAGAGGAGAAAAGTCAACATCGCTTCTCAAGGTTTCGTGAAAGGGTGGCACCAGGGTTGGATGCCATAACTCATGAAGGTGCGAATAGAAAAGGGTGCTAGCACTTAGCCCTAGACTACGGTCATGCGTAGCAAACGCTAGCGAGGAGGGAGCCATACCCGTGTCACATCTCGGGTATCGGCGGTTAAAGGAAATGAGTCAAGGGTCTTCGACTCACAAACTCGTGAGATCGAGAGTTGCAAAAGGGTGACTCTGGTTACGAATATCTAACTGTGGGATCTTCATGGACCGAAACCCGAAGTCTCGAAATCACGAAGTGCCGAAAATGAAAGTTTCGAAAAACTGAAAATTGCAGAGTCGAGCAGAGCTCGGAAAAGTCATGAAATTGAAAGATTTTCTTAACATCGATTGTTATGAAAGATGAGGAATTGTCAAAAACAAAGGCCTGACAAATTCTAATCATCTGCACATTTGTATTGCAGAAGGTTGAAGAGTGCCAGAAATGATTTGAATTGCCACAAAGTGCAAAGAAATGGAAGAGACACATAATTCTTCCAGTTCAGAAAATGAAGCTCAAAAGAGATAGCGTGGAACTTTTGGTATGAAGAGTGTGCATATCCAGCGCAAGGAGTGCTTATAGAGGGAACTTGTTTTAAGTTCGAAAGACTCCAGGAGACGAGCGTAGAGGGTGCCAGGAAGACACCAGAAAGTCTTTTGGAAAACACTAAAGGGTCAAGTCCCTTTGAGATTGATTAAGTTAAAAGCTCCGAGAGAAATAGAGAAAGTTCACACGTCGAGCACAAGTGTGCGGTAAGGTGAAGTTAAAATTTCACTAACCGAAGCTCGGAAGGGAAAACACCATCGAAGCCTTCGAATTATTCGAAATCCTTCAAGTTAGGGAGGAATTCAATTCTAGAAGAATTGATGCCAAGATATTTGTAAAGAAGTCATTTAGATTATTAACGAACGGTCAGAATTCTCCGTGGAGAACTCGTGAAATCATGGGGAACCGTAAGATAGCTAGAAGTTGGAAGGTGGTTAGTGGATGGAGAAACTCGCCACTCTAGGATCCAGAATAAAGTGGGTCATTGATCGTGGTTGGTTTGAACCATTGGATCATTTCATAAATTCAGGGATCGTGAACTTGGAGCACAGGCCAAATTCTTGGTCACTCCAAGTCCCAAATCGCGAAAAGATATTAACGAGGATAGAATCGAACGGTGGAGTGCTTCCAAGAAGAAGTGCCAAAAACCCATGAGCTGTTGGATCCATCCAAATGCGAGGAAGATAACGCTAAGAGTCATTCAGTACTCAAATTCTCATGGGAGGTATTGAACCGTTGATCTTAGGGAAGATCGAACCGTTGATTCCTTTCATCGGGAATTTAGAGAATCGAAAGTTAGGAGAACAGAGGAAGTTCTTCTCACAAATCCTAAAACGCAAACTTATGATTCGCAAGGAAAGATCTAGACCATTGAATCATGGTGAGTGTCAGTCGTTGATATGACACACTTGAATTTCATGAAGACAGAAGTTGAAAGAGGGAAGAGAACTGCTTTCTAATTTCGCGAACTGTGAAGTCCCGATTCATGAGAAAAGGATCCACACCGTTGGATTACAAGGAGCTTTGAGTTGTTGGATCTGACTCACATGGATTTCAGAAAACTAGAGACCGGAAGAAAAGTAAGGGAAACTGATTTTCGAAACCCCGAAAAGCGAATTATAGATTCGCGAGGAATTGACCGAGACCGTCGAACCCAGAAAGATGTGGATCTTTGATCTGAGGCAACAGGGGTTCGGGAGTTCGGACCTTGGGAGAAAGGAGGAGAGCTAATCCTCGAATTTTTCTAGAGGTCACACCGGTGGAAGTTAAAGGAAGAGATAGGACACGCTATACTCTTGTTTCAGATTTCAGGGATAAAGAGAGTCGAGGGTGACTCATATCGAAACACCCGATACCCGAAATCCTTAAATGCGTTTTGGATAGGCACGTGGTCATAGTCAGTGGCCATGTAGGAGAAACTTGTAGTAATCCTGGAAGAATTGAATGCTTCTGGGATCCACAAGAAAAGGGTCATAGGGAGAAAGAAGTTTTTGCAATTTGTGGCAGTAAGTATGTTATGGCTTGATTGGCCAGCCCAAGGAAAGAATGCTTGCATGTCGCAGGTGTTGTTGGTAACTTTGCTACCTCATGAAGGAAGCAATAGAGAGCTGAAGAGCTGGTTATAAGTCTGATAAAAGAAGCATGAAAGCTTCTACTTCTATCAGATATTCAGGTAGTATAATTCTAATGGCAGTCATGCAGGTATGAGTTTTATCACTCTTTTGCATAATTGTTGAAAGGAAATTATGGTAAGAATTTCCTCAGCCAGAGCTATGTTATTAAATCACATGATTATATTATTTGAATGCATACCACTGGATGTGGTAAAGGTTGTAGGCCTGTGTTAATTTAAATCTTTTTAGCTTCTGAATGCACACATTGACATAGTAGAATGTCATGTTAATTTGGTTATGGGGTAATAACCAAAGAATTAAAAGATAAGAACTTGTTACAAGAATGAATGCAAGAAAGCTAGTCATGTATGAGACCAAGACATGGTTGGATATGGCAAGGTACATATATGGAAAGATTATGAGCAACACCAGCTACCAGAAGCTTCCTACTTTTGAATAAACTTGGGCTGCAAACTTCTTGCTAACACTAAGGAATACTGCAGAATTATATTCTTGGTGTAATGTTCGGGTCGGAAAGGAAGGCATCCAATTAATTGGAAAGATAATAGGAAGGGTATGGAGAATGTGGCAACACATTGTCCAGAATTCCAACCCATGGATGGTGAGATACATGACTGAGATAGAGAGCATTATGTAATTCAATGCAAGGTGCTCGGAATAAGAATGCATTGAGAATCACACTCATGCATAATAAGTGATATGATTGCATACTAAGTGCAAAGGTTGAATATGTTTGGTAAGTACATGCATATATATTATTGCATGGAAATAATTATGTTGATGGCTGAAATGTTGCTAACCCCTGAAATTGAGAACATTTCAGGAACTGTTAAACACTGCAGTAGGAAAGTTACAAGCCAGGTAGTCACAAGAATGGAGACTACATAAAATTTTATGTTCAGAAAATTGAAATAATGAACTTACTGTTGCTAACTGTGGACATGCATATGCATAGAATGACGAGTCATTCTATTGGTCAAGTTGTTTGGTAAATGTGATTGAATTGCCAGGTGCAGAAATTCTAAGATTATTGCATAAGATGTTGTACATATTGAATTATGATGTACAGAAAATACCGACAATTTGTTGGCAGCATGCAAGATGAAGTCTTGCAGGAAAATTGTAGGCAGTTTTGT
>ML776954.1:727274-740159 GCA_009831015.1 Picea engelmannii | reverse complement strand
TCATGTTTTGGGAATAAAAGTTGAATTTCCTTTCGAATTAATTGGAATTCCTAAATGAATTCTTGTATGTTCTCTCATGATAACTGCATGTGGTTGATGCAGATGAGATGATGTTGATAAAAGTTAAAATGTTGGCTACAAAGGGTATCTCAGGAAGATGCTTCTTGGAAACCTTTGAGGGCAGTTGGAACTCCTGGAGCCATGATGCTCTAAGACTTCTGGTCTGGCATGTTTCCAAGCCCAAGGAAGGGAGGTCTAGCACCGATGGACTGTCCTTGTGAAGGTGTATACTCCCGAGTGGATAGGCATGTGGGGAATGAGAGACCGTTGGTTGGAGTACTGTCGAGGTTTGAATGGTGGGAGTGCTACCAATGTCTGGTACCTTGGCCTAGACCATGTGGATAAGGATTGTGGACCATGGCTATCTTGGGAAGCCATTTCCCGATGGAGTCATAGCTCTGCCATGGGGTGGAAGGTCTCTCAATCAAAAGATAAGTACAATTCTCTATTTATTCTATGTTGTGTATGTTGTATACAGTTTTAATGTTATTGAATTTGTTTGTATATACATACATATACATTGCATATATGGTTTCATTACTGCATCCATAACTATACCTAAGGTGTCTTATATTTCATTACTTAAGAAATATATATACCTGATGCTAATCATGTAATCGATTGGAATATGATTCAGGTGGAACCAGAAGGTGTCCTGCAAGTGCATCATGTGCACATATTGGATAGGAAAAGCAAACAACTCCGGAATCAAGCTATAGAACTTGTAAAGGCCTAGTGGACCTGGTACGGTCCTGAGGATGCGACATGGGAGCATGAAGAGGTTATGCGGGCAGAGTACCCACATCTTTTTGAAGATTTTGAAAGGCTTGCAGAGGCAGTGTAAGTTGCACTGAGGATAGTGAAAAAATAAGGGGAGGGGGATTGTAGTGTCCCCGAGGCCGAGCCCCATTGTAAACCAAGTTCTGAAAGGAATTGTGATTATGTTTTATAGGCTGGTGAGCCAAGTTCTTATAAGCTGGAGACTTATGGGTTTGTTAGGCCAGGGAGCCTAAGTGTTGAAGGCCATGAGCCTGTTGTTGTACTTGTATGTATGCAAAACATTTAATAAAATATAAACACCGCCAGGTGCAGACCGACCACAATGAATAAGTGAAGGGGGACTGAGCATCCACAGAGTGGGCAAGGAATTAGGGGCTGGAAGGTGGGAAAAGGGGTTAAGTGTTGAGCCTAGGGGCTAAGCCTAGGGGGCTTAAGCCTGGGAATGATATTTTAATATTATCCCAAAGAGACACGTGCATTTATGTTTTATCCTAAGTTTTGGCAAGAGAGGATGTATAAGGGTGATGCGTGCTGGTGGAATGCATGTAGTTCCAAGGGTGACAAGTGTCAGCCCTGGTGCATGAAAATAAAACAGCCAGGAGGAGCCATGAGAGGGATTCTCCTCCATTCTACCTGATGGTCTGAAGGTGAACGATCGTACCTCTACAAAAGAATATCCAGGTGCATCCCTGGAAGCCAAAAATCCTGGGTTGACTTCTAAGATAGCCGGTACAACTGATCCGAAATCAGATCCAGAAGCCTGATAGGGCTTGAAAAATGCTCAAAAAAGAAAGTGCTTGGAATGCGACGAAACCTATGCCATTGCATCCATCTTGTCTTCCTGATTCCGGTGGTATATTTACTTTGTCAAACGGGCTCCGTATGGAGAAGATATCGCATTCTGTCCGAAAAGTCAAATAGGCAAAAAAAATTGCTGACTGTGCAGTCCGTACAGTCCGTACGGATGCTGACATGGCATGTTCATACGCTGACGTGGCAGGTCCATACAAGTGACGTGGCAGCCTCGGGTAGTGAAACATGGTAGGTAGATTTGGACATTTGGGCATACAGTTGAACCTATCCCGAGGTGACACGTGTCACCACTGGAGGGGTGACACGTGGCATGGGATGACGTCAGCAACTTATGTGTCAGATGATAGGGAAGTACGGTGATTGACGTGGCAAGGCTGATTGGGTAGTACGGTGAGTGACGTGGCAAGTTGATGTGGCAGTACGGCTCTGCACGTGGGCCAATCGACGGTTGACAAGTGTCATGTTTTGGTTGGTTGTAGAGGTGCCACATGGCCTAGTCAAGGGCTACCACGTGGCACCCCTTTATTGGCTAATGGATCGTTATATAAAAATTTTATGTGGAGTCCACCAAATTCGAACCGTGGATCTCCCCCCACCAACAAAGTCCTTACAAAGTCTGCATAACCACTATACCATGCATTAGTTCTTGTTTGATATACGGGATTAAATGTATTTAAAATCAAAGTATGTGTTGCATGGCGGGGGGTCAGATCAGGGCTTATCCCCGACCCATGGTTTTATCAATATAACATATGACCATATATGGAATATATGCGCGGAGTGTTAAAATATAGCGCAGTTATAACTGTTATAACCGTAGGTTCTGGGCTTAGCCCCGACCCGCGGTTTTATCGATATAACATATGACCATATATGGAATATATGTGCGGAGTGTTAAAATATAGCGCGGTTATAACTATTATAACCATAGGTTCTTTGACCATTACCAAACATATATAGCGGGGGGATTGTTACAATGCAAAGCCACGGCCATATGCCTTTACACCACGAGACCGGGAGCTAGCAAGGGTGGCTCGCGCTTAGCCTTTGGGCTAGCGCATGGACACATGGCCCATATGACCCTGCCAAGGGGGCGCATGCTCGGATGAAGGGGGATTAAGCCCGAATTAGTTCAAAAAGTGGGTTTTTAACTATTTTTTTGGGTTTTTATTAATGTTAAACCTATTTTTAATGGTTTTTGGGAGTTATTGGGTAGTTTTGGAGCCTAACTTCTTGGAGGAAGTTGGAGATGAGAAAATACCTTCCCAGATATATAAACAAGGCCTGTTTGAGGCCATGGGGACAACATTGGGGGCATTCAGAGCAGAATTATACTGAGGAGAAGCCAAACCAAATTCATTTTGAGGCGGAGAAGCTTTTGAGGAGGAGACGTTGTCGGACCATTTCTGGGAGCTCCGGACGTCCGTTTTGCATGCCGTTTTCTTTGCATGGTTCTAGAGATCTGGAAGAACATGACCAGATCAGTCTTGTATCCATTTGGAATTGCAGCGATGTACTTTTGAGCTTTTGAACAGAAATAAAGAAGCCTCCCCCACAGAGAAAAGGCCCGGAGACGTAGGCAAAGTTGTGCCGAACTCCGTTATCAATATGCGTGTTATGGTTTTCTTTCTTTTATTTCATTTCAGATCTGAAAATATGTATATGGTTGTTATAATTCCTCTTCTTTCCTCATTCTTTCACTAAGTTTCTCAAATGGTTAATTAATGCATGCAAAATTAAAACTCAACCATAAGTCATTGAAAGATCCGATGGATCAAGTGGTATCAGAGCTAGTTGATGTTTGGATTTGAGTTTTGCATGTTAACCAGGGAAAAGTTGTAGCGTGGTGAAGGCGAGCTTGTTGAAGAGAATCCATTAATTGGATTGAGAAAAAGGGCTTCTCACAGCGAGAAGATGGCATCGGAAGAAGGGATTTGTCAAGATGAGAAAGAGTTCTGGAAAACATTCCTTGCTATGTCGGAGATGGTGAAAGTCTTGTATGAAGATTACTTGGAATGGAAGTGACCATTCTTGGGTGATTCTTCAAAGGGAAAAAGTGAATAGGAAGAGGACCATCCTCAGATTCCTCCTTCACCTCCATCAACACCCCCTTCTTCTCCTTCTTCTTCAAGTTCAAGTTCTAAATCTAGTGGAAAGAAAAATGTTCATAAGAATAAACATGAAATGCCATTGTTAAAACTTGATGTAAAATTTGAGTTGCCCATATATGATGGTGAAGTGAATGCAGAAAAAATTGATAACTAGATCAGGCAGATGGAGGTATACTACAGTGTACAACAGATCAAGGATGAGGCCACACAAATCAAGTTGGCATCTTTGAGACTTGCAGGTACAACTCTTATCTAGTGGCAGAGCAAGCTGTAAAAAGGAACACAAAATGTGGGTAATGTATTTCCATCATGGAAGGATTTCATTTCTTCACTTAGGAAGCAATTCTATCCTTTGGGTTATAAAGAAAAAGCAATAACTGAATGGCAATCTTTAAAACTAAGAAAAGGACAAACAGTGCAAGAATACATCGATGGATTTCGAAAAATGGCCTTAATGTTAGATATTCCTTTGCAAACACAAGAAACCCTTATGAAGTATATAGGAGGTTTACCTGCGCATATTAGAAACACTATTTTCATGTTTGGACCCACTAACCTTGATGAGGTCTCTGTTCAAGCTACGTATATTGAAGCAGGGAAAGCAGGTGTGTCAGGGGAATTGTCATTTTCGAGGAAAGAGGACAAGAGGAAAAGGCATGGCAATGGAAAGAATGCAAATGTAGTGACAAAGAAGGAAGGAAAACCCTCTTGCAAGCATTGCAAGAAAGAGGGACATGATGAGGAGAGATGTTGGCAGTTGCATCCCGAGAAGAGGCCAAAGTGGTTCAAAGAAAAGAAGGGAACGCAAACAGTGGCAATGACATCAAAACCCACAGACTTGGGATCGGATTCAGGTGATGAGTCTAAGATTTCCTTGGTTTGTATGACAGGTAAAAATGGTGAAGAGATTGATTGTAGAAGCAATTTGTTTCATATAAGAGTAATCATGCGACACACTAAGATAGACACATTAATCAACAGTGGATCTCAATCTAATCTAATCTCAGAATAATTGGTTAAGAAATTGGGATTAAAAACCCAAACTCATCATAAGCCTTACACACTTAAATGGATGAGCAATCATCATCAAATGCACATAACAAAATAGTGCACAATCAAATTTGCAATTTCATCTAAGTATGTGGACGAAGTAACTTGTGATGTTGTGTCGTTAAGAGAATGTGGAATGATCTTAGGTAGTCCATACTTATTTGATCGTAAGGAAATATTCTACAGGACAAAGAATCAATATCAGTTCACTAAAGCAGGTCATGATTATGTGGTTCATGCTCATCGTGTTAAAGCAAGTAAAACACTTTAAACAAGGGAACAATTAACAAATGCAGTGCAAGTATGCAACAAACCAATAATTGTTTCAAGTGAAGTAATTGATCTTAAGCAAGAACAAGATATGGTTGTTGAATGGAAAATCAATCATAAGTTGCTTCAAGATAAGCTCATGTCGTGCATATATTTTAAGTATATCATCTCATTTGCAGTCGTCTTCTTGGTACTGTCATTAGCAATGTTTTCTACATGGATGATAGTGGCTTCAATAAGATGTAACAGGGTTCAAATGGCTAACAATATACTGTCAATTGTCATGATTGTGTTACAGTTGATCTTGATGAGATAGGTGCATAGGATAGAGTTCAGAGACAGAGAGAAATCTGGGTGGCCTATCCCGAGCTTGTTGACTGGTTAGTAACCTTTTGGGGACCAAAAGGTCTTATTGTGGGGAGGTCTAATCCGAAATCGGATCCAGAAGCCTGATAGGGCTTGAAAAATGCTCAAAAATGAAAGTTCTCAGAATGCGACAAATCCTATTCCATTGCATCCGTCTCGTCTTCCTGATTCCGGTGGTATATTTACTTTGTCAAACGGGCTTCGTATGGAGAAGATATCACATTCTGTCTGAAAATTCAAACAGGCAAAAAAAATTGCTGACTGTGCAGTCCGTACAGTCCGTACGGACACTGACGTGGCATGTATGTATGCTGACGTGGCAGGTCCATACAGGTGACATGGTAGCCTTGGGTAGTGACATGTGGAATGCATATTTGGACATTTGGGCGTACAGTTGGACCTATCTCGAGGTGACATGTGTCACCACTGGAGGGGTGACACATGGCACGGGATGACGTCAGCAGCTTACGTGTCAGATGACAGAGCAGTACAACGATTGACGTGGAAAGGATGACTGGATAGTATGGTGAGTGATGTGGCAAGTTGATGTGGAAGTACGGCTCTGCACATGGGCCAATCGTCGGTTGACAAGTGTAATGTTTTGGTTGGTTGTAGAGGTGCCACATGGCCCAGTCAAGGGCTGCCATGTGGCACCCCTTTATTGGCTAATGGCTCGTTATATTAAATTTTTATGCGGAGTCCACCGGATTCGAACCATGGATCTCCCCCACCGACAAAGTATTTACAAAGTCTGCATAACCACTATACCATGCATTAGTTCTTGTTTGATATACGGGTTTAAATGTATTCAAAATCAAAGTATGTGTTGCATGGTGGGGAGTCGGGCCGTGGCTTAGCCCCGACCCACGGTTTTATCGATATAACGTATGACCATATATGGAATATATGCACGGAGTGTTAAAATATAGCGCGGTTATAACTATTATAACCATAGGTTCTTTGACCGTTACCAAACATATATAGCGGGGGGTTTGTTTCAACGCAAAGCCATGGCCATATGCCTTTACATCATGAGACCGGGAGCTAGCAGGGGTGGCTCGCGCTTAGCCTTTGGGCTAGCGCATGGCCACATGGCCCATACGACCCTACCAAGGGGGCGCGCACCCGGACGAAGGGGGCTTAAGCCCGAATTAGTTCAAAAAGTGGGTTTTTAACTATTTTTTTGGGTTTTTATTAATGTTAAACCTATTTTTAATGGTTTTTGGGAGTTATTGGGTAGTTTTTGAGCCTAACTTCTTGGAGGAAGGTGGAGATGAGCAACTACCTTCCCATCTATATAACCAAGGCCTGTTTGAGGCCATGGGGACAGCATTGGGGGCATTTAGAGCAGAATTATGTTGAGGAGAAGCCAAGCCAAAGTCATTTTGAGGCAGAGAAGCTTTTGAGGAGGAGATGTTGTTGGACCATTTCTGGGAGCTCTGGACGTCCGTTTTGCATGTCGTTTTCTTTGCATGGTTCTAGAGATCTGGAAGAACATGACCAGATTAGTCTTGTATCCATTTGGCATTGCAGCGATGTATTTTTGAGATTTTGAACAGAAATAAAGAAGCCTCCCCCACAGAGAAAAGGCCTAGAGACGTAGGCAAAGTTGTGCCGAACTCCGTTATCAATATGCATGTTATGGTTTGTTGTCTTTTATTTCATTTCAGATCTGCAAATATGTATATGGCTGTTATAATTCCTCTTCTTTCCTCATTCTTTCACTAAGTTTCTCAAATGGTTAATTAACGCATGCAAAATTAAAACTCAACCATAAGTCATTAAAAGATCCTACGGATCAACAACCCCTGTCTAAACAGTTCGAACCTGTGTTGACCCTGCGTGGATTGTTTGTCACACATCCTTGTAAACTAGAGCGTGATTCTATTCTATGCTGGCGGATTGGGAAATAGAAGTGACCAGCCATTGTTGAACCTGTTGGGAAGACCGTGTATGTTTTCCCCGAGAGTTGTTGTGACCACGCAGTGCTGGACTGCATGGGGTCTTGTTGGCCAGTGGTTCAATGCTCTCTCCAGGTGAGACAGGTGATTGAGTTTGGAAGAACAGGTTGTTGGCCTGTGAGCGATTCTCTCCAGGTGAGAGAGTGCACGAAGGAAGGAGAGGACTCCTGGAAGGAACATTGTAGCTACCACAGAGCTCGGAGACTTCTGGTCCATCATGTTCCTGTAACCCAAGGAAAGGGAGATTAGCAGCCGAAGGACTGTCCAGGTGACAGAGAAGGTGTATACTCCTGGGGTGGAACAGGCATGTGGGGAATGAGGGTTTGTGGGTAGTGACCGTGGGAGGTTCCTTGGAGAGAATCCCTTCCTTGTGGTTGTGTGTTGTTTTCCCTGTAACCTCAGCCTAGCCTATATTTCCTTGCCTTGGGGTGGAGCTTAGTCCCAGCTTGGGGGCGACCCACTGCTGAGCTGATGAGAAGTGTGGTCTAAGGCTGGGAGGTTTGTGGAAGGCTTACACTTGGTTGGTGGAATCTACCATTGATAAAGATAAGTATCTGATTATGCTTTAATCATGTTTTGCATGACTGTGTTGCTTATGTATCATGTTTTCCACTGTGTATGAGAATTAATATGAAAATCTAATTGCTTGTTGATTATGGCAGTAATTCATATGAATACTCTGTGTTGAATGTGTTTATTGTTTAAATGCATGTGGGTTAAATAACATCTGTATGAGTTATGTACAAAGTGGTGTTATAGTCTTCTTTTAATAGCGATTAAACCTTAGTAGCAGAAAAGGTGCACTACAGTTTGGTATCAGAGCGATTAAACAAAGTAGCAGAAAAGGTGTGCTACATATGTGCTTTGTCCAAGGGTGACTATCTTACTGCCAAAAAAAGAATTGATATATCTCGTCCCCTCTTCTTGGAATATTTGATTTTTTTTTCTTTTTCAAATTTTTAACGATCATGAAAAAGAATAAAAGAATGCTACGTTACAAAGGAGGAAAGAGTGTCATGAGAAATAAAACTAGTTCCAAGTGCATGGAACCTATTGATGCTCAGGGAAAGGAGTCATGTGTAGGATAAGGACACTCAGGGAAAATTCCTCCATGGGTCAAGGTGTCAGATCGCAAGGGAAAAATGTTTTGCAAGGATTGCGTATAAGGAATGCTTTAAAGGTTTAGTTGAGAGGAACATGGAGCCAGTATTAGGCCAAATATGCAAAGATGAGACCTGCAACATGATTAAGCATGAAATAACAAGACTCCTTCCATGTGAATTTTTACGAGCCCAGAGAAGGTAAGATCAGTGGTTGTTTCATGTTTAGAGAGTCTGAAAAAATGTTAAAGAAGACTCCAGGGAGTTCCCTTTTCACAATTAGTATAGTTGGTCTGAAAAAGGGTTAAACTTATACATAAAATATTTCTCTTCAATACCATTTTAACAAGTGTGATTGAGACAAGATCACTCGATGATCTTTTCAATTTTAAGGAGTCTGAAAAGAGATTAACTATGGACTCGCATCCTTTTTCTAGGTTTAGTCTCCTTAGCCTGAAAAAGTATAAAATATAACTGAGGATAACTCTCCCAGCAAGGCAAGTCTCCCGAGGCGTACCTTTTTCTAGAATAATCTATTGGCTGGAAAAAGGATTAAACTCGTGCCAAATAGATGTTCTTTCTATACCAATTTAACGAGTGTGAAACAAACAAGGTCACTTGACGATATTTTCATATTTAGGGAGTCTGAAAAGAGATTAAATGTGGACTTTGAGGGGGTTCCTTTTTCGTAAGTAATATCCAAGGCCTGAAAAAGAGACAAACCAAAACCAAGGAGAATGCCCATTTTTTGAAAATTTAGTCCCTCGGGCCCAAAAAAGGGTTAAACTTACGCCTGAGAATGCAAGTAGGGAAAAACCTAATCTATATGCCAGTTTCAAGGTCAATACCTTTTAGAATGGATCGGTATGACGAACAAAATTCAAAGAAAAATGTCTCAAAGATCCCATATATAAGGCCAATAACACTCATCTAGAAGTTAATAGATCTAATATAGATAGAAACTTTCGAAATTAAGAGGTGCTACGGAATACAAAACATGAAAACAACAAACCTAAACTGTACAATATGGTACAAAGCACCGCACAACCTTATAGATCATGCATAGTGCTGGTTCAGGTAGAGCCTACTGCTAGGCTCTAATCAAGAGTCTCTTTGGTAGTCAACCTGAAAAGTCTCCCAAAAGGGACGAAAATAAAAAACATGATGTAATTCTTCCCATGGTATAGAAATTGTAGTCATGGCTCCAAGGATAGCCTCATCTGAAGGCAATTCAAAATTTAAAAAATCAGGTAGAGGAGGAGGGTTGACATTCCCAAAGGGAGAAGTAAACTGACCATATTCCATGTGATGATGAAGGTTTTGGCTAGGACTAGTAGAGTCTATTAGTGAAGAATCACAAGCACAAGGGCTTGAGGATCTACAAACAATGAGATTAGACTCAAAAGGAAACTCGATATCACTCGGACCAAGACGGGGAAGCAAGGGATCGCATTCCCCCATTGGATAAAAATATTGATCTATTGTTGAGACCATGTATCTAGAAGGAAAACATGATTGCACAAGTTCCCTCTCAGAATCAATTGGGCATCGAGGATAAAACACCGCATAATTAACCTATGGAGGCATAGAGTCTACACGAATACTAGGAACATATAAAGGGGTGGCATGAACTAATGTTGAATTAGGATGGTAATTATCATATGTCAATTGTTCTATAGTGACAATGCTTCCATTGTGAAGGAAATGCATCACCTGAAAGATTGTAGACACCACAACGTTCATAGCATATACATAATCATGTCTGAGAAAAATATTGAAATTTAATGGGCCTTGCACCACTATAACATCGACAAGGATTGTCTTCCCACCTAACCAGATAGGAAACTAAGGAATAATCCCCAAATATTCACTAGGAAATCTATCAAAATTCAACAACTCGTGTGAAGTAGACACAAGTTTGGGAGAACCCAAAGCTTTCCAGGCCGAGGAGGATAAAATCCTTGTGGAGGCTCCTTCACTACAATACATCGATACATGTTTTTTTAATTAACTTCAACCCTTATTTGAAAGAGTGCAGAATAAGGAAGGTGAGGCTCAACAAGGTCATTATAATCAAAGGAAACCATCCTAGGACTTGGAGGGGGTGTGCTCGAAGTGAACATAATGCCCCCTTGTTTCGAAAGTACTGAACTGGAAATGATAAAAATATAGTCACTAGACACATCACTCCCCATTAGAATATTGGGATCAACCAAATATTGCATCTGCATGAGAACTTTGGTAGACTCAAAACTCTCCAAGAGAAGAGTGGGATTAGCCAAAGATTGCATTGGCATGACCACTTTGGTAGACTCAACACTCTCCAAGAGAAGAGTGGGATTAGCCAAAGATTGCATCGACGTGACCACTTTCGTAGACTCAACACTCTCCAAGAGAAGGGTGGGATCACCCGAAGATTGCCTCAGCACGACCACTTCCTCAACCACTAGTTGAATGGGCTACGAGACAACATGGTTTGAAGGCACATCACCCCCCAAAAGAGGAGTGGGATCGACCAAAGATTGCATCGACACGACCACTTCATCAACCAATGGTTGAATAGGTTGTGAGGAAACCTCAGAAGATTTAGAATCAGAAGATCTTGCAGATAGGAACAACAATATTTGTGCCTCTAGACAGTCGGGTAATAAATGAGTAAGGTGATCTCCCTTGCAAATATTACAAGGGAACTTAGGCTTACATCTTATCCATCTAGGTTTCTCAACAAAATCAATGACCCCAGCATGAATAGTAGTGATTGGTTGATTTTCCTCAACATAACTCATAGAGGTTGTTGACATATCATGTGTATGACTCACATTGATGAGACCCGTGCCCCCAGCATGAATTGTAGTGGTTGGTTACACATATCTAATATGACTTGCATAGGTTGGTGATTATTTGATAACATGACTCACAGAGGCCACAAACCTATCACCAGTATGCCTAGCACTGACTGGGCGTTTGCCCCCAACATGACTTGTAGAGGATGTGTTATGATATTCAACATGACTTGCTGAGGTTGAAGACCTATCTCCAACATGACTCGCAGAGGTTGGTGATTTATTCTTCCTATTCTTCCTCTTTATATTTCCTTTAGACTTTCGGTTACTGGTATATGGACTTTCACTAGAGCAGGAAGAAGGGGGAGGAGAATGCTTTGTTGATGAAGGAACATCAACATGATTCCCATAGCATAAGGTTCTTAACTAGGAAGTGCCAAGAGCATCCAAGACATTTGGAATGGTACCCAATCAAACCAATAGTCCCACATTCAGGCCAAGAATGTACAAAGTGGCCATCAAAGGGAAACCAACGTTTCCAAAGACAAGAAAAGAAAAATAATCCCCTTGCAAAGGGGTTCTTTGGTTGGTATTGTAAGGAAATTTTTCCATGAATATCTTATGCACAGGTTCTTCCCTTGTGGGATTATTCAAGTCCGTAAACGTCTCACACATTGACTATGGAAAATCAGTGGTACAAAAAAAAATTCCTATAAAGAGGTGGCTCCACATTTCTAAGAGGAAGACCGAAAATTCCTTACGACCGGCGCAGTGGGCAGTCTACCACCTTAGGTCAGACACCCAAAGCAAAGACTGACTAACTCACTATGGAAAACTAGGGAGCACACCACTAAGAAGAAAAGTCTAAAAAGATACAAACCAAACAAACTACCCTTTTGAATTCTTCAGACCTAGGGAGATGAAGTCATGATCGTCAAAATAATTCACAAAGGTAAACAACTCGCCAGGAAAAGCAGTTACCCATACCTCCAACCAAGGGTCCCTTCGGGTGTCGCCTAGAGAATATAGAGTCTGACTCAGGTACCGTGATACACCCCTCGTAGTCACCTATGTGTCAACCTATATAATGGAAACTAGGGAACCAACTTGTAATCAACAACTAGAGGGATACAGTCGACATTTGGGTGAGTGTATGGGCAGGGTAACTAAGCCCGAATATCCTCTTGAGGCATGAAATACAACAGGGCCAGAATCTGATCCGAAATCGGATTCAGAAGGCTGTCAGGGCATGAAAAATGCTCAAAAATGAAAGTGCCCAGAATTCAACGACACCAACACCATTGCGTCCGGCTCGTCTTCCTGATTCCGGTGGTATAATTTTTATGTCAAACGGAGTCCGTATGAAGAAGATATCGCATTTTGACCGAAAAGTCAAACAGGGAAAAAATGATGACTGTACATGTCCGTACAGTCCGTACGGCCATGTGGCAGGCCGTACCATCATGCTGACGTGGCAGAGGAAGGTGTGGCGCATTTTTATTGGCTGGTGGTTGTCCAATCATGTGATGACACGTGTCGTATTGGAAGCAAATGAAAAGAGGGCACGTGGCCCAATGGTTGGGCGCCACGT
>ML776954.1:703304-718021 GCA_009831015.1 Picea engelmannii | reverse complement strand
GTGCCTACCTATTAGGTAAGGACGCCATTTCTTCAATGCATGTAGTATTGCCATCATTTCCTTCTCATAAATGGGTTTGTGTAAGTCCTTTCCCTTGAGTGGTCGACTTTCAAAATCCAGGGGCCTTCCTTCTTGCATCAGGATAGCACCAATTCCATTTTTTGAGGCATCACATTCCACAATAAAGGTTTTTGTGAAGTCTAGAGTGGTCAAGACAGGATATTTGCACATCACCTCTTTAAGTTGTTCAAAAGCTTTAGTTTCCTCTGGAGTCCATGAAAATGAATCCTTCTTAGTTAGTTTCGTTAAAGGTGCTTCTATTCTTCCATAGTGCCAAACAAACTTGCGGTAGTAGCCTGTCAAACCCAAAAATCCTCTAAGATTCTTCAATGTTTTAGTAATCGGCCAGTCCATCATGGCCTTAATATTGTTAGGGTCTACCTTGAGACCTTCATGAGATACAATATGACCCAAATACTTTACCTCCTTCACTCCAAAGAAACATTTGGATGGTTTGGCATATAGTTGTTGCTCCTTTAATAGTTGTAGCACCTTGTCAACATGTCGCACATGATCATCCAAAGACTTTCTATAGATTAGTATATCATCAAAAAATACTAGCACAAATTTATTTTCCCTGTGATACCTCTTAACTCAATTTCTTTTCCTTCAAATGAAAATTTCATGAAAAGTTCTTGAAAATTAAAAGCCATTGTTCCTAATGATTGTAACCATTGGATTCCTAGTACAACATCAGCACCACCCATGGGTATAGAAATCATTGGAATATTCATTACATATTCCCCCATAGTAAGATTGATCTTATTTCATTTTCCTAAGCAATTGATAGTTCCTCGATCTGCAATCATTACTTGAAACTTTGGTGTTGGATATACAAAGAAATTGAGAGCTTTGGCTAATTTATAATGAATGAAATTATGAGTAATACCAGAATCAATTAGGACTATTACCTTTTTATTTTTGATGTATCCTTCGATCTTGAGGGTTTGAGGAGTGCTAATTATAGCCAATGCATTACATGATATCATGGGAGTCAACTCTTCAGATGAAATTGCTTCTACGTTTTCATCTTGAGATGGTTCTTGTTCTTCTTCTTCTTCCTCTTCACAATCTATGTAGAATAATTTCTTCTCACCAAACTTATGTCCCTTACTGTACTTGTTGTCACAATTAAATCATAAACCTTTTTCTTTTCTTTCCTCCAATTGTTGAGGTGACAACCTTGTAGGTTGAGGTGTTTTAGAAGAAGGGGCATTATTCTCTCTATAGATGTTAGGATTGGTCCTTCTAGTAGTAATAGACATATTTTTATTGTCAACATTTCTTGCCACCCTAAATGCATTCTCCAATGATTTGGGTTCCCAAAGGCAAACCTCATGTTGAATGTTATCTCTTAAAGTTCCTATGAATACATCAATCAAGTGCTCATCTAGAATATTTGTTACCTTTACATTCAATATTTGGAAGTTCTCAATGTGCTTTGTAACTGAACCATTTTGCTTGAGATTTATCAATTGGCTAAAGAAGGTATTGCTCCTTGTATCCTCATAGTGTGCTATCATTTCTTATGTGCAAATTGTCCAAGTGACAAGTGATTTGAGAGAACAAATCCATCTATACCATACAAATTTATTGGGTTCTAAATATAAAGAAGCAATTCGTACCTTTTGTGTATGTGGCACATTATTTAGATCAACAAATTGCTCCATCTGAAGTATCCATGTGATAGGGTCCTTGCCATCAAAATTCCTCATATTGATCTTAGGAATATGGTTGGTCTTCAACCCAAGGTTAGAGTTTCTCCATTATTGATTCACCTTACTTGTGTCCTCATCATGAATTTCATGGGATGCATTTTCACTTTCAGGTGTCCTCTTTGTTACTAAATTTTTCAATACTTCCATGATCTCCCCCTTTAAAGCATCCATCTTAGTATTTATTGCCTCAAACTTAGCTTTTGTTGAATCCATCATCTCTTGTAGTTCCTCTTTTGTTAATATCTTCTTTTGTAAATCATTTATGTCCCTACGCATTTCTTCACCTTCATCAAGATTCCAAGTAGGATTGTCTGGAGGCTTATTTGGTGTAGAAATTCCTTTTTGGGGTGGCATGTTGGCCAAGTATCACTTTTGAACCTTGATTTTGAGGTGGTTCTGCTAGACAATCTTTCTTCTATTGTATCTCCCAAGTTTCATCCCTTTGGGTATCAAAATTTCTTTTTTAGCATTTCTCTGATATTTCTTCTCTGCAATGCCAGAGGTCTGATCAAAATTGGATGTGCCAAGTGGAATTTATGGTAACTTCCCCACAACTTGCTGATTTTTGGCCTTTCCAGGAGATATCACTTGTATAACATGCCCCACACAAAATAATTGATATAAAATTCTGAAAATCGTACCCAAAATAGTACAGAATGTCCACTATCCAATGAAACTAGTCTCACTCAATTTGGATACTCTAGGAAGAAGTTATGATTGTTTTACCTGAAACACCTTCTTGAGAGTAGTCTATAGGACAAGTCAGATACCCTATCTTCCACATGGTGTATCTACAAATGTAAGATGACCTAGAATCTGAAATTATTACCACGTCTACCTTACTAATTTTTGTGAATATCCTCCATATTTCAGGGTCTGAAACGTTACATAAAACGTTTTATAGTGAAAATTCTGCAATGACTCAGTTCAGGATGATTACAGAACCCTATCTTGCATAGGTTGTATCTCTGAAAGTATAAGGCCTAAGGAGCTGAAATGTTAACCCAACGTACCTTAATCCGTCTACTAAATATCCTCCAAGCCGTTCATTCTGAAACGTTGTAGAAAACAAGTTATAGCAAAAATTCCAAGGTGTCTCAGATGCAACAGTGAAACCCCGAGACCTTGAGCTCTGATACCATATGTTAAGAACCAAATATCAATATAGCATAGAAAAATCTTAGAATAAGTACTCAACACCTTGAAAAAGATATAATTTCATATAATAAGCCTCTTCAAGGGGGAAACCTCCTTTTACCCCACATAAATTTTCAAGTACAAGATGATTACAAATGAAAATGTTTCCTTGGTATATATAGGAGACTAGGAGGTATAATTACAACTATTGGAATAAAGTCGACATAAATAAAATAACATTACTAATGTAATATGCCCCAATTAAGGGGTAATGAGCCAATATTAGGGCTTAACACTCTTTTCTATAGTTTTGGTTTTGTCATCAAAGAAAAAATTGTCTAAAGATAGAACAATATCTTGTACATGAGAAATGGTGTCAAGATTGAAAGAACTGGTAAGCAAAACTCCTGGAATTGAAGTTATGGGAGTAGTATTGATAATATTAGTAATGTGGACAAGTGTTGGCTCAGATAAGTTGTTGTCTATGCTACTGTTCAACTTTGTGTTTGTCTGAGCAAATTTGTCAACAACCTGCGTATTTTCTTTTCTTGAGTCTTGTTTTCCTGTTAAAGTATTTTCTTCTGAAGATTTGTGAACTATTTTTTTGTTGAAGAAGCACTATCCTCTCCTTCAGTTTATTCAATATCTACAATTCCATATATTGTGTTATTTTCATTAAGGAAATATTTCTCTTTTTTTAAGTTGCCATTCAATAAAGTGAAAGAAATTAGCATTATTTCTAATGGCATCAATCATTTTTGTTACTTCATGGAAGTGCATTTCTCTCTCAAAACAAATTTCAAAAGGACTGTGTTCATGAATATATGTTCTTATGTTCACTACATTACAATGTTTTCTGACAACCTATGTTGGATCATGTCTCTTAAAGTTTCCATGGGTGATCTAGATTCGATCCAATGAGTCAATCTCTTTTTGAGCATGTTTTTTATTTGATAAGGTATAAATACCTACTGAAATATGGAAATTAGGCCATTTCCTTTTCGATTTTTTAGCCAAAGTGAATAAAATTATGACAACAACAATCCAATATGCAATTTATTTTAATATCATCCTGTCTGGCACATATATGGGCAAGAGATGAGGGGGGGCTCCACATCAAAAGATCCTACTGTATTAAAATTCTTCATCTATAAACCAATAACCTATTTCTTTTATGGAATTCATAGCGTCTTGACTAAATCTGGGAGCTAGAAGGTTTTTCAAAAGCAGATGCAATGGGACCATGAAAAAATTATAGATATTGTTGGCCCTCGACCAATTTTTGTGGAAACATTGGTCGGGTTTGGCCATTTTTTGGACTTCAACAGGCTGGTCAAAGATGGAGTGCTCAGGCAGAGCTGAGATCATGGGATCTCACTTGTTTGGTGGACCCAACATGGGGTTCATTAGGGTTTTTGTATTAGGTTTTATGGGATGTCGGTCCATGGGTTTACCCATGATTAGGCCTTTTTGTAAGAAAATATAAAAGTATAAATAAGTAAATATTGTAAATTAGTGATGAAGTAGTAGAAGGGAATGTAAATAGTTAAGTGCAAGAGGCAAGTAGTTCTGAGTTTCTTTGTGCAACATACTATGTATGTAAGGCTCTGTGCTTGTTAGAGGAGTTGGCTTTGTGCCTTGACCTGATTTTGGGAAGGTGGATCTGGTGCTTAGTGCACAGATCACATGTCTAATGTGAAGCTTGGATCTGTGGGTTAGTGCATAGGAGCAGACAAATGTAAGATATTGAATCCTAATAAAGAAGAAGAAGTGGTTGGTGGACATATCCCCACACTGGGGTGAACCGCGTATATCATGTGTTGATGGTCTGCTTTGTGATATGATTTTTATGTTGTGAATCTGCTTAGTTCATTGATTGTTATATATGATAGATAGATCTGTGAATGCTTAGCGCTTTATTTAAGTTGAATGTTTTAGATCTAGCTTATGATTCTAAGTGCGAAATGTATGTTTTCATTGTTACTACGTCGGTTTTCACTTAGGGTTTGATCTGCAATGTGAATAAGACTAATAGATTGATGCATGTTGTTTCTAAGTACTTTGTAGAAGTGTTGTAATCACAGATCCATGTCCCAGCATGGTTACAAACACTTGAGTCATGTAACACCCCCTGCCTCTACCTTGGGTCAGACTTTTCATGCTTCGCATGGGTTGTCGAAAGGGCCGGTAGTTAGGGTTTTTTTGGTGCACTATTGAAGCATTGAACCCTGGGTCTAACCCTATGCCAACAAATGGTTCCATTGTCGAGACCTGAAACTATGATTGTTGGGAACTGAAGTAAAGAAAAGAGAAGCTTTGTGCATAGATTTTTTGTTGTAGTGTGCAATATTCTACTTAAATTGCGAAGTTTTATGCTAATAAAGAAACCCATTCTGAAGAAAATAGATAAGATCTTGAAGGAGGTAAAACTTTGTGCTTTGATAGAATAAGATAAGTGAAAACTTTTGTTTCGAAAGCATGAATCTATGCATGTTTGATAGATTTTGTCCTAGTCTGAAAGCTAGGGTACAGTTAGAAGAACGAGTTGATCTGAATAAATTTGATAGAAATAGAGAAAGATATTTTATTCCTATGCATAGAAAGAAATTTTGGACTAATGAGTGGATCCAGGAACCTAGAAAGAATTTTTGCAGATTGCAGGCTCAACACTGTGATCCTAGTGTGGAGTATAGGAAAGGTTGGGGAACATTTAAAAGAAAGAGAGGATTGACATTATGTTATAACTGCAGAATATCGAGACATATTTCTAAGGAATTCCCTGGTATAGGTCCTATTTGTCTTTGTTGTAAAGTTGTTGGTCATGAAGTTCAGGATTGTCCAAGAATGATTGCTAAAGTTGAAAGGATGAATATGAGACAAGAAAACTATCAAGAGAATAAGAGCATGTTAAATAATTATCAAGAGAAAGAATCAGAGAAAGCTTAGACTATGTTATTTCAGTTAAAAGAAGCAATGAATGATTATAAAGATGTCAGTTTATCAGAGATCTTGAAAGAAAAAAATCACATAGATACAAGAATAGGAGACTTCGACATATACTGTGTCTTGGATGAGGAGACACAAGTGAATATTATGATAGAATAAACTTGGGAAATCCCACTGTGGTACCTTTATTGGGAAGAATAGGTTTTTTTAAAGGAAATATGATAACCCTATGTGTAAGAGTTACTAATGTACCTATTATCATTCATGGAACATCAACATAAGAGGAATTTGAAGTCATTAAGTTTGTTGATAACAATGCCCTGTTTCCTCTTTTTTTAGGCAAGACTTGGATTGAGAAAGACCAAATCAGAAAGAAAGAAGAGGAAGAATCTAAAGAAAAGAAAAAGCAATAACTAAGGGATTTCATAGCTAGAAAAATAGATCGACTGATAGAAGAACGAGAAGTTAAGTCGAAGCAATAGAACGCAAGAGAATTGGTTGTCGAGGTTGAAATAACACAAAAAGGTTTAAAGGACCTATCCATGAAAGAAATAAGTATATCCACCCAGGAATTAATAAGAGAAGGGATATTAGCTTTGAACCCCTCGAAAGTACATCAACATTGTGAAGTTGCCACGCTAGGAGAAGATAAGAATAAGAATGGGAGGAGGAATCCAGAAACAGTTAAAGAGAATCAGATCATAGGAAAGAAGGAAAGGAAGCTCAATAAGAAGAAAGCCAAGTTAAAAAATATACAGGAATTTACAGAGAAGACTTCGCAGGAGGCAGGTTTCCAGGATTTGAACCTCGTTGGAACAACAGAACCGCACAGAATGGGACTTAGCCCTGGCGAAGCTATATTACTGTTGGAGGCACCCCGACCATTAGAACGACGCTCCAGAATGGCTAGGAAATACATTTATGGGAAGATAGACCGTCGTTGGACATTGAGACCACGCCATAATGGATGGATTCTCATTGATGGAGGAATTCCTATCCATTGAAGGAATTCGTTACCACGCTCGCTTATTTAACCCGTTGGATGTTGCACTGGGACCACTTTTTGACACCCATAATTTTCTAAGCTAACAGAGAAGTGATTGTGTGTGTCGATTTATGCTATCAAACCTCTCCATCTATTTTTTACCCCACTATTTGTTCGTCTACCCCGACCTATTTGTTAACAATGAGAATGTCGGAAGAGCACACTAAGCTAGAGAAGTTTTTTGAAGAAATTATGAAGAGGTTTATGGCTGATAAATATATGTTTGAAGGAGTGCAGGCATCATCAACCAGAGGACTATAGGCTTCCCCTTCGATTGGACATTGTTCGAAATGTGCCAACCCCACGACTGAGAAGCGAAGTAAGAATCGCAATGATCTGGCTAAAGTGAAGCAGATCCCGTCGATCTTACCTGATTATATCCTGCCTTTGGCTGGCGCGGTTACCTGTGACAACATTCCATGAGACTTTGAGTATACATTGATCACCGTGTACATTTCGAAGGGAATATGTGTAGTTGGAACCTAGTTAAGACAGATCCCAACATTGAAGAATAGTGATTTCAACCTTAGAGACAGAAAGAACCACACCATGCTCACACCTCATAGATATTTGATGAAGACGACTGGGAAGAATCCTTGCATAGTCTCTTAGCCATGGATAAAGGATCTCATGTAGTCCATGATACTCAATGTGATGAAGGTTCCTCATTTTGGTCGACATAAAGAGGTTAACTCTTGCGTTAAACTCCTCTTGTCCTGTTATCATGGTGGACACATGTGGATCAATAGGAAGATTATTCTAGATCTAATGTTGATCCATCGGATTATAGGATTAAGCATGGAGGGACCCGACCCTCGACAGTTATACCCATAGAAGACCTCAGATATCTCCCTGGAACAGTGCATCAAGGAGGCATACGACAAAGTTGAGAAGGGAAAGTGAGGCTACAAGGTAGCCTCTATCCAGGATGGCACAATGCACCTCTCTTGCCATCTTATAGCTGGTAAATGTGTAAGAAAGAACCGCCCCACACAAGTCACTGGGTTCCTGGTGGACCTCACAGGAAAATACGTGGAGGGGATTCAGATGAATTGGGCGAGTTACCTTGTCAAGGAGCTCGAGAAATACTGTTGTGAAGAATAGGATCAAGGATACAAGTTTGACTTCATCTGGCTACTCGTACTGATTGCATTTGTCTCTTGGAGAAAGCTAGAGGGAGCATCTTTTCCATATATTGAACCGTTGGAGCCATTGGCTGCAAGGTTCTCCACCTTATGGTATATGAATGATATGCTGAAATAATGGCAGTCGAACGCGGTGTTCCATGCCTACTATTAGCAACTGAAGGTTTCCATAGAGTCATTCCCACTCATGACACTGTGCACTTTTCACCAATATAGACCATTAGCTAAGTTTCATGCATATCCACATTTTATTTATATCACTGCACGCAGGGATGAGATAAAGGAAGAGTTACAGTCCTATTATAAGTTGAACAATGACAACATGGAGGAGATCACCAAGGAGTGGTCGGAGGAGTTTCATGTACCGGTTGATGATGTCGAACTCTTCGACCCTGACATCATAGGAGGCCCCTTGGTCACCTAGTTTGAGCATGTAGGACAAATAAGTGTGAAGAAGAAGAACAAAAAGGAGGAATTTCATAACATAGAGACTGATGAGGAGGAGAGCACCTCGGAAGAAAGTAGACCTTGCTCACCCATAGGAGGAGGAGGAGATGAAGTAAATCAAAAAGTAGGAGGGGAAGAAGGAGAAAAACAAGGAGATGAAGTAAATCAAATAGTACCAAGCACTCTGTAGGAAGTGTGTGACCAGAGGGTGGAATCCTCTAAGAGCGTAGTTGGAAGGATCAGGGCCTCACCTTAGAATGAAAAAATTTGAGCGATAGGAGCGCGCAGACCTATGAACGCCTCGCAGAAGATACAGAGTTGAAGAAACTAGAAGTGCAGCTATAGGAGACGCAACAGCAGGCACTGACAATTCAAGCGTAGATGAAGTCACTCACGGTAGTCAAGAGAATGAAGAGATCGCAAGAACAACACGCAGCCCAACAACATATTAATACCATCCATGGAAGAGTAATGGAAGTCACACAAAGGCTACAACTGGTGTAGGACAAATATTGTGTGGTGTTTGAAGAGATCAAAGGACAAGGTTCGCAACTAAACCAAGTAGTTGCGACAATGAAACAGTCCCTGGAATGGCCTGTTACAAAGAAAATGATTCAGGATTTCGTGGAGTAGGAAGCTCAGGTGAAGTATCAAGTCGAGGTATTTCACGCTAAGCTCGAGGCCTTCGAAGAAGCACTACCCAAATCTGAGTGAATCAAGATGATTCACAGGTGAGTGTTGGGGGCATGTTGGCCCTTGACCAAGTTTTGAGGAAACATTGGTCAGGTTTGACCACTTTTTGGACTTCAACAGCCTGTTCAAAGATTGAGCGCCCAAGTGAAGCTAAGATCACAGGATATCACTTGTTTTGTGGACCCAACATGGGGTTCATTAGGTTTTTTGTATTAGTGTTTATGGGATATCGGCCCATGGTTTTTCCCATGATTAGTCCTTTTTGTAAGCGAATGTAAAAGTATAAATAAGTAAATATTTTAAAGTAGCGATGAAGTAGTATAAGGGAATGTAACTAGCTAAGTGCAAGAGGCAAGTAGTTCTGAGTTTCTTTGTGGAACAGACTGTGTATGTAAGGCTCTGTGCTTGTTAGAGGATTTGGCTCTATGCCTTGACTTAATTTTGGGAAGGTGGATATGGTGCTTAGTGCGTAGATCACCTGTCCAATGTGAAGCCTGGCTCTGTGTCTTAGTGCACAGGAGCAGATGAATGTAAGAAATTGAAGCCTAATAAAGAAGAAGAAGCAATTGGTGGACGTAGCCCCACACTGGGGTGAACCATGTATATCATGTGTTGATGATATGTTTTGTGCTATGATGTTTATGTTGTGAATCTACTTAGTGCATTGATTTTTATATATGATCGATAGATTTGTGAATGCTTAGTGTTTTATTTAATTTGAATGTGTTAGATCTAGCTTATGATGCTAATTGCGGAGTGTATGCTATCATTTTTATTGCATCGGTCTATACTTAGGGTTTGATCTATGGTGTGAATAAGACTAATAGATTGATGCATGTTGTTTCAAAGTACTCTGTAGAAGTGTTGTAATCACATATCTATGTCCCAGCCTGGTTACAGACACCTGAGTCCTGTAAGCTCCCCTGCCTCTACCTCGGGTGAGACTTCGCCTGCTTCGCAGGTGTTTTAGAAAGGGTCGGTAGTTAGGTTTTTGTTGGTGTTTTGTTGAATATTTGAACCCTGGGTCTACCCCTGTGCCAACAGATATCATAGAAATGATTTTCTCAATTGATTTATTGCATTTTTTAACAATATAAGTGAATTGGTTCCTCAATGGGAGACCAGTTCCAAGATAGAAGAGGGAAAGGGGTCACTACACAAATGGAATCTACCAAATAGACATACATAAAAAATACTGGACAATATCCTGGAGGAGATTGCTAATACCCTTTCCCTTATTGTTTAATATTGGAAGAAAGTATATGGGACCAATTGAAAATATTTCCTACCAGAATGTACTATACCTAGGTAGGTAATATGCAAGGTACCCAATAGGTATGGTTCCGGTCAATGTAAGGTTGACTAGGTCCACCATGTTATTAAATAAGGCCCACTATGGTAGTTACATATAATAAATGGGCTTTCTAGAAGATTCATTATCTAAAATGTTCCTACGAGATAGAGAATGTTATAAAAGGATATGTAACCAATGTAATTGACATGGAGAAGAATATTGTTGATGTACAAGCAAGTATTGCTTGAGGAGTTTTATCCTTCTTGAAGGATTAATATATGGTGTTACCCTACCTCAAGGGTTTTCTACATTCTTGTGTTCAATCTTGGATGAATGGTTTTGGTGTTTAATCTTGTTATTCTTGAATACATTTACAAATTTGGTATAGATATATAATATTTGGTATCAGATCTCTTTCCTTGGCCATAAAAGGGAATAATTTTTTCATTTTGTAGATTTTAAAAGGTTAAAAAGGGGGCGACACACTTCAGGTTCAGATCTGAAACTTTCTGTGCATAATTTGCAGAAACAAATTGGATATTTTAATTCCTCTCAGAAAAATACTCAATTTCAAAAAAAAAAATCAGGCGAAACAGAATTTGGAAAGTAAAGTTATGAGCATTTTAAATTTGACAGTTTTTCAGGGCATTTCTGGAAAAAGCCGCATGATTTGCATAGTAAGTTCTTTTACAAACCCTAGTTTTTGTTGAAGATTTATCTTAGCAAGATGATTTTTACTGGAAAATATGATGGTCATACCATTGAATAATTTATAAAATAAGGTATGTCCTTTTGGAAAAAGAATTGGAAAGGTATAATCAATTTATACTTACAAGGTGATGCGACTATTTGATGGAATTTGCTTGATTTTGGAAAAAATGATGGCACTAACTAATGAAGAATTTGACCAAGTGTTTTTAGACAAGTGGTCTCATACAAAGTGTTATTATAAACAATGCACCAAGGGTTTATTTCCATCTAACAATTATATATTATAGGTTACAAGATGTATTTAGAAAGAAAATATCATTGTTTCTATTAACCCCAGTTGCATGTATATTTTATCAATTTTCAGTTGATTAATAGATTGCAAGTTGTTGCAAATAATACTCAAAGCACACAGGTTGAGGGTGAAAATATTCAAAGTTTTGAGGATTTGAAGACTACCATGGATAAATATGTTCTGCATTCATATTTTTATGCTATGAATATGGATGAAGTGGATATTTTTTTTGGATATCCTTGGACAGAATCAGTGGGTACCATTAATATTAATGTGCAAAATAATTTTTTGAAGTTGTGGTACAAGAAAAACAAAATCACATTGCAGGATGTGTCTCTTAGTAAGATAGAAGGGCCCACGACAACAAGCACATAAGTTATTGTAGAGTTCTAAGTTGAATCTGAGGAAGAGTCTACAAAAGGAGATGAAGCAAAGGCACAGGAAGGACATAATAAAGAATCTAAGGAGGTCATTGAATCTAAGGAAAAAGGGGTTTTATATTTGAAGCAACATGAACCAATTCCTATAGTTGTTGTATATCACCATCCACATCATATTGAGAAACAACAATCATGAAGACAAGGGAATGAGCATCAACACAATCATGCACCAATAGGGAACCATAAAGGCAACCAATCAAGAGGCGAATGGAGGACTATCAACACTAGAGGAAGACACCAGGCTAAAGAACCAATCCCATGGAAACACTGACATGATGCAGAGAAAGATCGGAAAGGAAAAAAATGGACATCATGTTTGACTTCCATTAGGATGGATGGATGGTCGTACTTAGTATCAGTTGGCTACAATTCTTAGTCATTCATATCGTATGGTATCTTCTCATGTTTCAAGGATGAAACATGCTTAAAGGGGGTGGAATCTACTATATCTAGGAAGGTAAAATGGAAGGTACCCAATGAGAATGGAGTTATGTATTATTATTTGATTCCATTCAATGTAAGGTGGACAAGGTCCACCATAGTATTAAATAAGGCCCATTATGGTAGTTAGAGATAATAAATACAATTTCTAGAAGATTCATTCTCTACAATATTTCTAGAAGATAGAGAATACTATATAAAGAAGTATAAGTAATGTATTGAGACATGAAAAAGAATATTGTATGTGTAAAAGAAAGTAATGCTTGAGGAATTTTATCCTTCCATAAGGATTAATATATGGTGTTACCCTACCTCAAGGATTTTCTCTATTTCTTCTATTCAATGTTTCAGTGAATGGTTTGGTGTTTATTATTGTTTTATTGGTGAATTATATTTGTATATTGGTTAAGGTATATAAAAAATAACTTGATGAATGATAGGGACCCAAGACAACTTCAATCTAGAGGGATTTTTCTCACCCTATAGATGAAAAAGCATTATGGAAACTAACATTGAGGATTTCTTTAGTCTAGTAACATGATATATTGTTTCACCCATGACTTTGAAAGAAGCAGGGTCATACCACCATTCTCTAATCAAATGAGCCAATTTTATTTCTTCCTTTTTTACTTTTTCCTTTATGAATTCGTTCACAAAATTGTCATCAATATTGGTGGTGGGATGGTCTAACTTATACATATTATGAACATCTTCAGGTATATAGGAACCAACAATTTGGATTGATGAATTAGCAACAATACATAGAGATATCAGTGTGGGATATTATCCATCGTACCATGTCATAATAGGGTACAATTGTTGGCCTGGAAATGATTTTGTGAAGTTGCAATGCTTTGAAATCAACCAAATCATCACCATATGACTCATATTCATCATTGAAATATCCTTGTTAGAAGAATTCGTAAATTTTTCTCCACTCCATACTGTTTCTCATGCCAGTGTTGAATGTAGTATCAGAGAAGAATGTTGAATTGAGGTTATTTTCAATGTTGTCTTCATTGTTAGTTGGATTCTTTGCTTTGGTTTTCCAAGTCATTTTTCTTTGAAAATTCTTGCAATTAGTCGACAAACTGTGAGTTTTGTTTAAGATAAACAACTAACAGTTCTATGTAAAATAATAGAAAACATGTTCTAATACTAACCCATTAGATCCAATCTCATAGAAAATTGTCTGAAAAAACACTTGTGGATTTAAGAAATGAGAATTTGTTAACAGTTTGAACCGTCTCTTAATGCCTTAATGCGAATATTTCTGAGGGTAAATGCATTAAATATTTCTAGTAAGTTCTTTGTTGATTGTCATTAAATTTCAATAAGGACATGAAAAATTTGTAATGGGGGACAATAGAGCTATAAATGTCTTCAATTTACCCTGTCCAAAGACAACCTATTTGTCCACCGAATTTTCTTTTTAACTGCACCACAAATTTTGTCCATTGGATGGATGGATACTTGAATTCCAACCGTTGATCATAGGGTACTATTGGGAAATGAGTAAGAAGAGCGCCTAGTCTAGACATTGGATCGATGAAAGAACAAGAGATTTCAATTGATAATGGGTTTGAAGTACAAATCAATCGATAATCAAGACCAATGTTCTGCATCTACGATAAATCTCCTTTATTTTAATGAAAAATTTCCAAATCTACGTTGATAAAGGTCAATCGAACCCGGGACCACCAGAGAGTTTAGTTTGCATGAGATTTTTAGGTGTCCAGTTATTTGATGCCCATTATGACCAGATCGTGACGCATATCTCGTTGTGGCAGCACAAATGGTCACCCTTTTATTAACAAACCTGCTAGATGTCCACAGGTGTGGATCACTGATATTTGATTTGGTTTCTCCAATCGATGATTAGATGGGATGTGGGCAATCAAATATTTTCAAAGTTTACAGAACGCAGGAGAGAGTGTCGATATACATTGCTCACTGTCGAAATAACATGTTTCATGTCGAGTAACAGATCAACATGTTTTCATGTGTTTCCAAGTGGGAAATGCTAGTAATGCCAAGTGTCACAGGTGTTCACCCATACCAGGTTGGGTGTTGTCAAGATATGACAAATATGGAAGGGTCGATCATTTGATGGCCTATGTCCCAATGTTTGGAGATTTTAAGATGATGTTACCCAACCAAAGGAAATTGTACAAGTGAGATCATATGAATGGTTTAGGTGAGAATTTTGTGCTAATATGCAGACCACGTCAATGCCTTTTTCATGTCCACATGTGAAGACTTGGATGTGCCACGTGTTATGAAGATTTATCACTTTAAAGGGGTGATTCGTGATGTAGAATCAGTGCCACATGTCTGTAAAGTAGTAG
>ML776954.1:674232-703260 GCA_009831015.1 Picea engelmannii | reverse complement strand
GTGTGTGTGTGTGTGTGTGTGTGTGTGTGTGTGTGTGTGTGTGTGTGTGTATACACTTCGTCTAATATATAATGGTATCCTAGAATTGCCAAATTAATAATTAAAACCTTGTAAAGGATACTTACATGTAATCGATTTTGTATACATAGGCAAGGTTAATTGTTAGGTTTAACATATGGAAATTATAATTTTAAAAATCCTTAAATGAAATTTACATGTTAACAGATAATCAACGTGAAGGTGCACAATTATCTAGTTGGAAGAATTAGTAATATGATGGTATTACATCAATTGTTATTATTATTTTTATTATTATTATTATTATTATTATTATTATTATCTTCATCATCGTCGTCGTCGTCATCATCATCGTCATCATCATCATCATTGTTGTTGTTGTTGTTGTTGTTGTTGTTGTTATATTATTGTTATTATATTTTTAATGTGAAATGAAAGAAAGGTACTTAGATTTTTTTAATTTTATAAAGTTACTTAGTGCCTCGGTATCCTGGTGGCGCGGTGCCCCACATCCCCAAAACATAGTTATAGCAAGTTCCATTGGTACCTGGTGCTTGATAATCGGACATCCAGATCTCTAGGATATCATATCAGAGGTTGGAGAGTATGGACTAAGTTTAAGTGAGATATTAGGAACTGATGGTCCCGACATCTCGGTACTCTATCGCAAGATCTGATCATCCATGAGAAGCATGAGATCAATGAATGTGATCTATTGCACATAGATAAATTGATTGCAAGTTAACAAAGGCAAACCCCAAAAATCTTAGCACATGGATTTAAAGCGAGGAAACAAGTCGGCTTGTTTATTTATTTATAGTACTCATGTCAAGGTTTAGGTGTCATTGAGTTTTACGATATTCATGTATCTCAGTGGACCAATTACTATAGTTAACTGTTGGATTTTGATGTGTTTAAATGAAAATAGTGAGCAATTTTTGTTGGAATTTTATTTATTTTTATTATGAGCATTCATTATTTTCAATGATAGATATGTTCAATGGTAAATATATAGTTGTAATTAGATATGTTAATGGTGAATATAAAAGTATAATTAGATCTTATTATCACAATTCAATTTTCTTTTTTTATTACTGCAACAATGAAATAAATATTGTTTAAAGTGATTTTAATGTATTGACATTTAAAATGTGAAAAATGTTATTTGTGCGGGAGCTAGCACCGATTTATAGTTTCAATGCAAAGGGTTGTCTGCAATTACCACAAGTCAACATGTTTCTCTTTATTTAGATCATGTGATGAAATTGTGGGGGGTATATCGTTGATAATCGTTGCCCAATTTTCTTTTGCGCAATAGATTTGATAATTGTTGCCTAATTTATTTATCTAGAAAACAAGTATAGAGAATGTTGGTTAATGAGTTGTGTGCTTTGGTGGATAGAAATAAAATGATGGGTTGACATTTATTTGAATCCTAATCCAGTGAGTGTTGAGTGTCATGGTTCATACTTAGATCCAAGTGAATTGAGAAGTGCCAAATCAATGCATGAGAACTTTGTCGCAGCTTATAACATGTCTGACGTACGTCATACCGGATCATGTGAAATGAGTTATGGAAAAATAGGTGAAGTCACAGGGGTTCGATAGCTCGGTAACTGGGTGAACATAGGAACAAATCTGATAGTTATGATGTATCCAGGGGTGATCAGACGACTACTTTATATTGTAGTTTTAATGTGGACAGAATCAGATCTACGGTCAATATTTAATCAGGGACAACATCTGATGGATCATGTGCCTCTAGAACGTAGTGTATGTTTTAGTGAGATTAAATAAATGGACATGATCTCTCTGAGATCTATATCTGATGCCTACTTATTCATTAAATTGGCGTGGATTGTTTCGGTACCTTGGTGCTCCCAATGAACATAAATAAATGGTCCATATCTAACCTAGATTCAATCCAACTTCTACTAATCCAGGACGATGAGCTATGTGCATGAGATCAATGACTGTGATCTAATGCAGATAAATAAATTGATTGCAGGTTGCCAAAGGAGATCCCCAAAAATTTGAGCACGTGGGTTTAAAGGGAGGAAATGAATCAAATTGTTTATTTATATAGGGTACTCATGTCAGGATTCACATGTTGTTGAGTTTTATGGTATTCATGTATCTTAGTGGATCAATTACTATAGTTGATTGTTGGATTTTGATATGTTTAAGTAAAAATAGTGAGTGCTTTTTTTTGAAATTTTATTTATTTTTATTATGAGCATTCAATATTTTCAATGATAGATATGTTCAATGGTAAATATATAGTTGTAATTAGATATGTTAATGGTAAATATAAAAGTATAATTAGATCTTATTATCACAATTTAATTTTATTTTTTATTATTATAACAATGAAATAAATATTGTTTAAAGTGATTTTAATGTATTGACATTTAAAGTGTGAAAATGTTTATTTACAGGGGGCTAGCACTGATTTATAATTTCAATGCAAAGGGTTGTCTTCAATTACCACAAGTGTTATGAGAAATCTTACCCTGTTGACAGGATAAGCTCCCCTTTGGAACAAGGCCCCTATCTTTGGTTCAAAGATAGAAGTGAACAAAGGGTTGCTAATGTTGACACCTAAGTATCCACCCATGTCGATCCTCCCTCATTTCCCTATGCCTTCATCAAAACCATTCCTCTTCTGGTTGGTTCACTTGGTTTCCCATTACTAAATGACTCAGTTTTATCATTATCTTTCTTGATTGATTCTTTGCACCAATTATTTTTGTTTTCTTGAAATATAATTGCATGTCGTGGTTTGGGTTTGAAATATTTGTCATCATGTTTACCATTGATTGAGCGTGCAACAAGTCGACAAAGTCCTTTGTTTTCACATGAAACATCCAAAAGAAAAACACAACAATTCAGAGAAGTGGATTTTGGGCTTAGATTGTGAGCAAACAGATAAGTTAACTTTATGACAGTGGAGGTGAAACAGTCAATTAATATCAACAACTCTTGTGCATTTGGCGTTTCAAAATTGCACGAGGTTTAACAACAAATCATATGAAGTTTCACTTCAAAACATTTTCACTTCGGAAGATTTCAATCCAAAACAAGCGCGAACCTCTGAAGCACTGAAGCCCCAAACTTCCACATCACTCCGTGAGTTTGGTCATTTAGGAGATATTCATAATTTACATTCAAGAATCCCTGAAATTTCAGAGCCCCGAACTTCCACATCACTCCGAGAGATTGTCACTCCAACAGATTTCAATCCAAAACAAGCGCAAATCTTCGAAGTGCCTAAGTGTCGAATAACCAGAGCTCCTTTCTCATAAGTTATTCTTCAGTTGACATTTCATATGCCACCTGTCGGTTGATTCCAGATGACACATGACACTCATTTCAATAATTTTGGCTACATCATCCATGCTATTTCAGGTGACACATGTCACTCTCTTTTTATGACACATCATTGATTGTGATGACATGTTTCCATGTCACTCTGAGAGATTATCACTCCAAGATATTTCAATCTAGAGAAAATGCAGTTCCCTGGAGCTCCGGAGCTTCGAAGTGCCAAGTTGTTGAAGTGTCGAAGCCCCAAAATGCCACATCACTCCGGGAGATCGGTCATTTGGGAGATATTCATACTCTATAGTCAAAATATCCCAAATTCCAAAGTGTCGATGACATGTGGCATTCATTTTTCGATGACACATGGAATTCATCTATCGACGACACATGGAACTCATTTCAAGAATTTTGGTTATGTCATCTTCTTTGTTTTAGGTGACACGTTTCACTCTTTTTTTTATGGCATGTCACTGACCATGAAATCATGTGGCCACATCACTCCGAGAGATTTTCCTTCAGGATATTCTCAAACTCTATAGTCAAAATCTCTCGACTGTCAAAGAGATGGAGTCCTGAAGTCCCAAAATATTTAATGATAAAGATAATATCGGGTTAATTAGAAAAAAACAATAGGTAATGACTTTGCGAGTTTGGTCATTCGGGAGATATGTATACTATACACTCAAAATCTCCTAAACGCCAAATTTATGAAGTGTCTTATCCTCATTAATTTCATATTTTAAAGTTTCCAAACGGCACCAAACAAAGGGAATGTCGAGCAATTATACAACATCACATTGCTTGTCTAGCAGCAGCTCGATGATAGTCGATAAGTATATAACTAAATCTTCAGATCCATACCCTACAACACCACAACCAGGAATTGGAGAAACTATACTCCATACTATAGAAGGAATATCAAAGACTCCATAAAAATCACCAGAATACTTGCTTCTTCCCCCAGGAGATAGGCTGAAGAAGAACACTGCCAACACATCTAGTTATCTTGCAGTGGCATCCAACAACATGCATAGATACCAACACTCGATATAGAAATCATTTCTATTAGTCCTATTTAGTTCATTCAAAGACTCAGTTCTATTCAACATATGCATTAGTTTGGTTTATGATTAACAACAGTTTTAGTTATTTAGGTTCAAGACTCTTTTAGATTAAGGCATCATGAGTGGTCATTTGTGTGTGATATGAACCACTTATTTTTTATTAAGTCAAGCTAGAAGTATACCTTAATATACTCCAAGAATGTTTTTATCTAAGTTAATAAGTTGTTTTACAACTAGTAGTGTAGAGTTAAGCTTCAGTCCCAGATGGATGAGATCCTCTGTAACTTTGATAAATATGCAGTTTTTGTATGTTTTGAGGATTCTTGTTTTGGGAAAAGAAGATCAATAAATCAATATGTTTGAACTTGTTTTATGCATGGATTAAATCTCTCCACCTAGTGAATATATTCTTGATGACATTTTTTTCGTCCAAATATTCATGTGTTTTTTATCTTATCTTGAATGTAGTTTTTTATCTGTGCAAAGTACATTTCATTTCCTTCAACTATTTTATAACTTATCTATACTAATATGCAACCTGTAAAACAACTAATGCTTTGGTGAATATTTCTTTTTATTGCAACCTCTGGGAGAAATTGTTGTTTTGATACATGATTAATGTCTTGGAATGATATTTTAAGTATTAAACTTTTTGCAACAGATTATTCATTGAGTGGTTTGTTCTTCCTTTTTTTTTTTACCTCTATTATTTCACTTGTATGACATTTGTGTGCCACAAGCCAAGGAGAACCCTCATCTATATAATTTTTCCAACCCAACCATGATCTTGTCTTGGTAAAACCAACCCTCTAACTGACCAACAAAATCAGAAAACCAATCATTCTAAACTTTAGGTGTCCTAAATTTTCCCTTTAGCAGTTAGGTGCATACTTTAGGATCAACATCTTCTGGTGCCATTACTGGGAAACAAAGTAACAAAATGTCTTTCCCTGGGAGAACAAAAACAATCAGGTATGACCTTTTATGGTGAACAAAGATCAAACACCTTCATACTGCCATCTTTCACCTAGTGAATCCACTATGTAAACTTCATAAAAGAAATATTGTCTCCCAGAAAAGGACACAAGAGATCCAAATCCAAGCACATCAAAACCACTAAGGCTCATCCCAACCTTGAAAAGGACAGTAGTCTCTGAGAAAGAAAGGAAAATAAGAAAATCCACCTTATCTTAGAGATATACCTCACCCCTCGAGGGTAATGTTGCACCCAAAGAGTCCATTTGTCTTCATTATCACAAGCGTCTTGAATTTTATATCCCTAAGAATCACAATTCCAAGGAACCTTAGACACATTCAAACCCTACCTCCACTTCATCATCTAGTCTAGCATCCACACTTGCATCTCCAATCAATATTTAGATCCATGTTTCTCAAACAATGGTTGTTAATAGGATGGATTCCATAATTGATGCCAGATATGCACCCTTGGTTTTTCCTATAGGATTACCTACACTCCCAGCCACATATTACATTAAATATTTACCAAGATATAATGGGGAAGGGGATGTCACTAATAAGGAACATTTGGTATCATTCTACAACTTTGCAGACAACTTCAACATTGACTATGCAGATGTGTGGATGAGGTTGTTTGTACAAAGCCTCAATGGGGAAGCTAGGAAATGGTTTCAGGATATCCCTCCAGCCTCCATTACAGATATTGATGTGCTAGATTAAGCCTTCATAAAGAAATGGGGAGATAGAAGATATTATCTCTATTGCATCATTGAGTTTTGGGCCCTTAAGAGAAAGAATGGTGAGCCTATTTCAGACTTGACCAAGAGATTCAATAAGATGTATGGTAGAATCCTATATGAGATCAAACCAACTGAAGCCTTTACCAAGATCACTTATGCCAATGCATTTGATGCATATTTATCCCTTATATTGAGGGAGAGAATATCCATCATCTTGTTTTCCATGCAAGAAGAAGCCATTGACGTTGAATCCAACATCTTGGCATCAGACAGGTTAAAGACCAAATCTGATAAAGACAAAAAGAAACAGAGAGAGGATTCCCCTGCCTCCTCTAACCCATCCACATCTGATCCTAAACTTGGTGAAATGACCAAAAATTTGAATGATTTGACATATGAAATAGCTAAGATAAAATGGGAATCTAAACAACCAAACATAGCTTTTTAATGGGTTGGGAACATAAATCTAAACCAATTTAGAAGGCTGAATGACTCCCATCAGATAATACAAAGGGAGAGGAGGAATGTTGATGATCAAAGAGTAGTACCTCCTTTCCAAAAATATCATATTGAGAATATGTATGTAGATGGTGATGCTATGGACGATGTTGTTGTACTTTTCAATGAAACAGATTTTTACAATAGTCACTTAACGCAGCAAGATTATGAGGTATCACAACTGTCAAATCAGTTTGATATTGAGATAGGGGAAGAAGGAGTTATTTAAGGCTAGCCCCAAAATAAATATGACTTGATTCCTGGAATAGGTGCTCCCAAAGCCGCCATCTCCTATCATAATAGAAAAACAAAGGTTCCTCCCAAGCCAAATCCAAGCAAGGGTGCATTGGCTAAAGCTCACTAGCCTCCTCCATTTAAACCTATTGTCCATGAAGTAAAGGAAGCTGATAGGCCACACAAATATTTCATCCTAGAGAATGAGTTGAGAAAGATCAATATCCATGTAACTCTGTCATAATTGTTGAAAAATGAGCCTTTCAAACAATCCATTATGAAGGTTCTGCATCCACCTACTTTTGTTGTAACTTCTAATACAATTGGTTTGTAGGATGAGAACCCAACCATTACTATGGGACCACACATTGACGATGGCTCTGATGTTTCTCCACCTTTGTACATATCTTTAAATTTCCATGACAACATCCTACATAAATGTATCATGAACTCAGGTGCCTCACACAATGTCATGCCTAAGGTTGTTATGGAGGAACTAGGTCTGGATATCACCAAGCCCTACAAAGACCTTTACTCCTTTAATTCCAAAAATTTTAAATGTTTGGGATTAATAAAAGATATGGTGGTTTCTTTGGCACAATTACCCATGAAGAGTGTAGTGATGGACATCGTTGTGGCTGACATTCCCCCCAAGTTTGGTATTCTTTTTTCCAGGACATGGGCAAAGAAGGTTGGAGGATAATTACAAATAGGCCTCGCATATGCCACCATCCATGTTTTTGGGGTAGAACACAAGAGGATATACAAGGAGGTCATATTGGCCTATATCGTTAGTGACCATTAGTATCCAAGCAACCATCCAATTTATGTTGTTGAGGATGATATTGGCTCATCTATTTTTCATTTAAATGGTGATAAACTAGAAATTACAGTCAACAAATGCAAAAATCAATCTTTGACAGATTAGTGGAACAAAGTGTGGAAGATGTATTTTGATGGATCTTCATCAAAAGAAGGTTTTGGGGCTGGTATATTCCTCATTTCCCCTGCACAAGAGATTATAATGCTCTCTTATAAGCTCTAATTCGAGACTACTAACAATATAGCTGAGTATGAAGCTCTGGTGCTTGGATTGAGGGATGCCAAAGACATGGTCGTTGAAATCTTGGATTTTTTTGGTGATTTTGAGTTAATCATCAATCAAGTCAAAAACATCTATCAAGCTAAGAAACAGAGTCTCAAACAATGCAGGAACGAGGTGTGGGACTAGGTTGACAACTTGTTTTTGGAATTTAACATCTCCATCATTCCCAGAGAGGCAAATCAGAAGGAATATTCTTTGACCTTGGCTGTCAGTACCTTCAGACCTCCCATTGGTCCAAATATCAAGTATCAGGTGGAAATTAGACATAGGAAATCCATACCAGACAACATAATGCACTGGCAAGTCTTTAGTGATGATTTGGAGCTGCAAAGATTTCTATAGACCATTGAAGAATTCTCCAGTATCTCAATAGATCAAGAGGGTGAAGATGATGAATCTTCTTATCAACAAACATCTCATCTTTTGAACAAAGTGGTTGGCCACAACATTGTGGAACTTAAAATAAAACACATCCCTAGGGGTCTAGTGCCACTGGAAAGGCTATTTGATAGTCATGATGTCTCCAAAGGAGATTCCATAAAAAATCAAGAAGAGGAAGTGATGGATTGCAACATTGGGACTGTTGAAAATCCCAAAATAGTCAAATTGCCCAAGGCACTACCTCCAGAAAAAAAACACAGGTATGTCAACCTCATGAAATATTTTGCTATTATTTTTGCATGTTCATATGAATATTTGAAGACATTTGAAACTAACATCATGCATCACAAGATCCCTCTCAAGGTTGGTTCTAAGCCATTTAGATAGAAGATCAGGAAAATTAATCCCATGTTGATGTCCATAATTGAAAAAGAGCTGAAAAGAATGGTTTATGCCAGGATTATTGTTCCCTTGAGGTACTCATATTGGGTGGCCAACTTGGTGCCTGTGAGGAAAAGTAGTCGGGAAATACGCTTGTTGTAGTGGGGAAATATGCTTGTTCCTAGCAGCAATATCAAAGAGATTTTGTTCCAGCCAGACAGTGAAGGGAAAAGAGGGAAATGGATTGTCAAATTGTTGGAATATGACCTTCACATAAATCCCACCAAGCTTATTAAGGGGCAAGGACTTTCCAAGTTATTATCATAATCAAACTGTAAGGTACTAGAATTGCATCAAACCTTCACCCAATCTGATGTGCTTGTTGGAAGCGGGCCAAAGCGAAAGGAAAGGATATTTTGGGAAGAAAGGCATGCACGAGGAAAGAAACAGCTGGAAGGAGGAGCAGCACACGTGCATGCATGGAAGACCTAACGATGTTAGGGTTAGGGTTTTTGTAATATATTGTAATGGATGATGAGCCAGAAATGTATATATATATACCTATGATGTCTAGAAGAGAGGATCAAAGATAGAGAGAGCAGCGAAGATAGAGAGAGAGATATGAGGGGTTTTGAGGAAGAGTCTTGTTTTGATAATTGGTTATAATTATTTTGTCATACAACCCCATTTTTATAAGTTATTGATCCGTAGAAGGTCGGGAGGGTGGATCTTGAGGGTTAGATCACAAGCTGAGGATCCTAGTGTGATCTAGTCTACCTCATAATAGATCTCGACCCAACTCAGGATGAGTTGTAAATCATGCGGCAGTATATTTTTGGAACTTTCATAATAGAAGAGATCGAGAGCCAGATCTTTGGGGACATAGCCCAGGGGGGGTGAACCACAATAAAACCCGTGTTATGTGATTGAATGCTTGTGTCTATGTTACTGTTTATGAGTAGATGTTAGCATGACGAATGAATTAGTTGATTATAATACATGCATAATTGGGAATGACAGTATATTGATTTAATAATTTAAATAGAACTCTCAGCACATACTTCATAGATCTCCACTCAATCTTGGATTGCAAACATCTGAGTATTGCAGTCACCCATTAAGACTATCTCGGGTGAGACTGCAGAGTGCACTATGTGCGCTGCATTGCCTTCTGGTTTAGTAGGAGGGCCAATAGTTTTAGAGGTTTTGTTGGAACCCTAGTAGAATTGAACCTGGGTCAATCATGCTAAAGATATATAGGGGAAGTTAAACCAACAAATGGTTCTATTGTTGGTTGGAACAATATAGGATTGAGTAGATGGGATCTATTAAAAGGGGGTAAGATCTACGAAAGGCGGGTCAAAAGAATACCAAATCGAATGACAAGAAGGTGATAAGAATTCATCGCTAGAAGGGGATGTGGATACCATGGAATCCCACAAAATCAGGGATCGAAATATGGTTGAAGACAAAGGAGATGGATTTTTCGCAGAAATATAATAGAAACCCTAGAATAACACCATGCAAATACGTTGAGAAGTACGTGTTTACTGATCTGCATGAAGTATTTTTTTGTTATTTTCCACACTTATTGAAGGATTGGATATTGAGGTTGAAGGATAACCACACAAAAAAATGGATCCAAATGTTAGAGTGGGCTCCAGTTCAGATTGAGCAGTTACATCAGGTGAATAACAAATTCACCCACGCAGTAGATTTTTGGCTCGACAGTATTGTAGCAGGATTTATAACATAAATTGCAATAGATACAGCGAAGTCGTATAGCGTAGTGAAGAAATATTTTCTATGAGGACCTCTAATCCAGGTGGATATCGGTGGCCACCCACCTTTTCCAACTGGCTCAAAACAATGTTCTGGCAATTTTGGCAATTTACTATTTTTAGCAACTTTTAACTTTCGGGGCCATTTTGAGGGCCTAAATGAAGGTTTATGGGGATATATATTCTCATTGATATCCAAATGCATGATTTATTGACTAAAATGAATCTTCTCAATGATACCTTTCCAACGGGCTATCATACGCCTAAAATGGAGATCGTATGCAAAAGTTACGACCCCGGGAAGTTGATGTACTAACTTACCCAAACAGGGCCCACATGACTTTTGGCGCTTCATATCCTAGGGTTAGGATTTTGGATGTCTAGGGTTTTTGGAATTCCTATTTATTTTAAAAATTCCTTCAGAGCCTCATTGTAATCATCTTCTTGCGAATGCGAGTAGCTGTCACATCTCTTCTCAGAGATAAGTTACCACCATACTAGCAAGTCTTTCACTCTGTATTTTTATAGTCTTTGTACATTTATTTCATTAAAATAAATCGTGTATTACTGTATATCTGTGTTTATGGTTTCATCTCTGATACATTTATGTTATATTATTGAATATTTGTGATATCTCTGTGCATTTATTTATTATATCTCCGCTCTCATTTCATGCCGAAAATAATCTGGATCAACCTTGAGGAAGGTATATCCAATCATTGTATACTTATATAAATATATTTCTATATAACAAAGGTGTAATGACAATGGATTCAGATAGCTAAACTTCCCTGCGTGCATGGGGGAAGGCGGGGAGCACTGACAGAAAGAGGATAAATGGAAGGAGAAGTGGATAAAGGCAAGAAAGAGGAAACCTTGGACCCAATCATGATCGACAACGACCAGATCAATCATATCATGGTGATAGCTGGAAAGACGGGTAGTGGATTACCCTACCAATATAAGGTGAACACCAAGAAAAGAGTCGTAACCGTGAGGGAAGGCTTCGCAAGTGATGAAGAGGAGCTAGAGGATCTCCAGGTTCTGGATCAGATTGAGGAAATCCTGCATGCAACATATGAGAGGAAGACAAGAGGCCCAAGAGTGGGAACCGAAGGAAGCAATCTTATCCATATTAATGTCAGTGTGGACCCCATAAACCCATGTACGACTAACACACCAAAAATCACAACACTGTTGAGAAAACCAAATTTTGGGAGAAGAAAGAGAGAAGGAACAAGGAACAACAACTAGGGGATCCAGTTCAGGAAGAATTAGTCAAGTATCTACACGGCATGGAGGTAGTAGTTCAACATTTATAAGGTCATGACACGATCCCACCATCAAGTTACCAGAATTCAAAGGAGAAGCGTCGAAGGACCCAGAAAAACACATGTTTATCTATGAGAATATATGGCAATCAAAACAAATCACAGACGAGAACACTGAACTTGCACAACTAGAGATTATACTCAGGGATCGTGCACTAGATTGGTATATGATTTTAGCGACAAACAATCCACCAGGGACAACCAAAACAATTGTGGACACCAAGAAATTGTTGATAAACGAATTTCAGAAGCCAAGTTCAGAGGACCAGTACATGAAAGAGATTATAGAAATTAGACAGAAACCAGGAGATTTTGTATGGGAGATTGACCATAGATTCAAGCAATTGAAAGGAAATTTGAAATATCTCATGATAGATATACAACACAGGCACTTGTTTGTCAATTCACTATTGCCACACTTAAAGTATCCACTGTGACAACAGAAGTTTCAGACACAGGCAGATGCTCTGCAGGAAGCCTTGCAATTGGAAGAAAACCAATATCAGAAGATGGATACAGCCATCAAAGAGCTGAAGGACGATTTGAAGAACTTAATGTTCCAACTAAAAAAGAAAAAAATTAAGGACAAACGAGAAGTCGTTTGGTGTAACACATGCAGGATGGAAATACACCACAAGAACGAATGCCCAAGATTCACGCAATATATGGAAGCAATGATTCCAAATCCATTACCAACAGGAGGACTATGGTGCGAAATATGTAAGAAACAAGGCCACGATCCATATCACTGCCCAATGATGCAGAAATACCAGACACTTCCCAAGAGTTTAGTATGAAACTTTTGCAAGTCAATAGGCCATGATGACAAAGATTGTATAACTATGGACTTAATAAGAGAGATAACATCAAATGCATATAGGGTGCAGGAAGAAATGATGATCGAGCAAGCCACACCTCAGTTTAACCAAGTACCAGCCCCATACAACACTACGTAGTAGAAGTATAATACTTCACAACAACCATACAATACCATGCAGCCATAGTACAACACACCGTAGCCTCAGTACAATACCACGCAGTACAATCAGGTGCCTCAGTATAATGCGTCGCGAGGGGATCGAGCTAGATACAGAGGTAGAGGAAAAGTAAGAGGAGGCTTTGGAAGAGGTATAGGACCAGTGGTGTGTGACAACTGTCAACAACTAGGACACTATGAAAAATAATGTCCACTTCCACCAGCAAATTGTATGTATTGTCGCGCATCAGATCATGATACAGAATAATGTCCTACGTTACTAGGAAAGATCCAGGAAAAGAGGAATCAAAACAATTAGAATGTTCAATGGATTTCAGTAGAAGCGAGGGACGACAGAATAAATATCAACATAGTTACACGCGGAGGAGATAAAATAGGAAATGACGCAGTCCAATAAGAGATAGTACAACATCAGTGGGTGAAGAAGAATTTTGAATGAAGGAAGCAGTTCAATGCGCAGCACGGGAAGGAAACACTTAAGAAAGTCAGACAAGAATTTATGAAGCAAGACACTGCGTCGACTTCAACTGCGCAGTAGACCAAGGAAGTACCCAAGTACGAGATGCCTCCATCCATGGATGATTTTAGGGGATAAACTTCGCTCATGGGATAAGTTTCCATGGTTTTTCCAAAAATGAGATTTTCTATTTTAAAAATGATTCGCCCAAAATTCTATAAGATAAAATTATTTTACCTTAAAAATCGCCAACATTTTTTAAAAACTATACAAATTAATTAGAAATTTGAATATTTTTACAAAAATATCACCAAACATTTATAGTTGACATATGAAGGATTAGTAATATTCGCCAAGGTTTCTACATTTTAAAATAAATTTCCATCCTTAAAATCATCCCTGCCTCCATCGTTGGATCATACCAAAGAAATGCAGCCCCTAGGACAAGTAAGTACAATCAAAGGATTTTTGCAATCATGTGTAAAAATATCAAATGATCCATCCTATGTCAAAATATTGAAATATATATTAGAAATATGTAGCATAGAGACAAAAGGAAAATTAGAACAAAAAACAGTCAATCACCTACATACAAGGCGAAGAACAAGTAGGAATTTCAGGCTAAATGCCAACATCGTAGATTTTAACATGAGAGATATCATACTGAATCTAGGATCTGAAGTCAATTTATTACCCAAGAAAACATGGCAAGGTATGGGAGATCCCACACTAGGCTACTCACCCGTTCAGCTGAAACTGGAAAACCAACACAGAGTTCTCCCAATTGGCAAACTGAAAGTAGTGACAATAGACCTGGATGGAGTGCACACTAAAGTAGACTTCGAAGTGATTGAAATAGTGGATGGAACAAAACCATATCCAACATTACTCATCTTGGATTGGGCATTTGATAACCAGGACATAATCAATTTAAATACACGGAAAATGACATTTGAGTCAGGATAATACAGGGTCATCGCGCCATTAGACCCATTGGAAGGGGAGAGGTTTGTAGAGCCTACTTTCTTGGACTTGGAGGAAATCAACCATTGTACAGGACAACTGCATCCAATGAGGATTACATAAACCCAACTGCAGATGGGATACTCAGTTGGTGGAGCATTACTTCATGTGTGACAATCTCGGATACATGTTGGTTGTGGAGCCTGATTATCTTCCTGATGCAGAGGTCCTTTGCTTTCAACCGTGTCTATACCCCATGAAGTATTTACACCCCAGAAGTATGTACACTCTTCCACGCGGGGGAGTGCAGAGGGGGGGTACCCCCTCTGCGGGGTCCGGGGGGTCCATCCCCCCGGCTGGGGGGTCTAGGGGCAAGCGGGCCCCCAGTAGGGGTTCGGGGGCAGCGTCCCCCGATGGGGGTTCAGGGGCGAAGCCCCCAAAGCAAAAATTGCCTTATAAAAGTATATTGTAATTTCATTGTAAATCTGGACCGTTCATTATAAGGTCACAGATCTAACGGTAGAGATTATGTTAGGGTTTTTTTTTCCCTTGAAGGCAACCCTCTTTTATGAGGGAAATGTATTGCGGCTATGTACGAGGGGGAATATTGTATTCTGAGAGAGGATACTGTGAGAGAAAGAAGAGGAAGTTACAGTGGGTTTTGCTGTAGGTTGTATCCCTTCATTTGCTGGATAATAATAAAGGAAGGACCTGGCAATTTCTCCGGTGGACGTAGCCCACACTGGGTGAACCACGTAAATCTGTGTCTCTCTTGTATTGTGTGTCTTCTGTGTTTTGTTTCTGCATTTATTTTATTTTATTGCTCCACGGTCCTATTTTTCTAACAATACAGGTTTAGAGAACTGGAAACAAAGGCTACACGAAGTGTCCACAAGAAGATGCGTAAGAATAGACCGCACAGTAAGATGGGTAGGTACGGAGATAAGGGAGCCACCCAATTTCCATGAGGTAAATGATCTAGAAGCATTCCTGACATAATACGAAGATGAAGTGTTAGAAAATCAGAGACTCTTAGAACTCAATATTACACTCAAGGCCACACCTACAATATGATGGGGTGCACACAAGGAAACAATCAAGGATTGGTACCAATGTAAGTGGTTACTGCGCATAAGGTTTGGTGTAGAAAATATAAGCAGAGTGTTGTGGACAGGGGGCACCAACAGAACACTTGGAAAAATGCAGAGTGTTGTGGAAAATGACACCTCCAAAGGAATGGCCTCACCATTTTGTACACACATTAGAGGGAATACCAGAAAAGTGGTATACAGACCAGGAACTGTGCAGAGGAACTACGAGTTGGTCATTGTTGTAGCAGAACTTTGCAATCACTTTTGTCATTCAAGCATGTGAAACCCTACATAGATGCAACACTTAAACAAATAAGAGGGGTGATATTCATTAAGGAACCAGAAGTTAAACTCATAATACAGGAACAACAGTGGAATAGATAGACAGTAAAAGAACTGATGTCATGCTACCATGTGCAAGAAGAAATACCAGATGAAGATGATCCACATGATATTCATATTGAGGAGGCTGAAGGAAAGAGATAAGTGGAAGTTCCACCTCTAGAATCATAAGTAATTGTTGCGTCGATCAAGGTGAAGAAATTCAACATTGGGACAGTTGAGAATCCCAAAATGGCCATCATTGGAGACTACTGGGATGAGCAGACAATGGAAAGTATAACAAAGTTATTGTGCAAGTACAATGACCTATTTCCCACAAAGTTTACAGAAATGAAGGTCAAAGCAGGAGAGCTAGGTGAAATGAAGATACCACTCAAAGCTGAGGCAAGACCGATCAGACAACGACCATATATACTGAATCTGATATATAAGAAAAAATTCAAAGATGAGATTGATAGGATGCTTAAAGCTAGGATCATAGAACCTATGGAAGAATCAGAATGGATAAGATCGATGGTAGTTCAGGAGAAAAAACAAGGCAGGATAATTTTTATCACTAGAAGTCACTCCTAGATTGCAGCAGGAGTAAGCCTAATACCCATCAATATTTTATGTCACGAGTTGGTTTTATAAAAGGTGACCGAATGGAAGTAAACTCAGAATCCTGGACCAAGAAAAGCATGGGTAGGTGAGGTCTCAATCTAACTTCTGTCAGTAAGTGTATTAAAGGGTGAGTAAGTGAACAAGCAACAAGAAAAGCTCCAAGTGCAAGCTCAGCTTGAACCAGGGCTTTAGACACCAGGATATGACTCGTGAAAGTCACAGCTATAACAACGAGGTGATCAAACCTTCATCACAATGCTATAATAATAGCTCGAATGGATCCTCCATGTTCAAGCTACTTGGTATAGAAAGAAGAGAGATAACATGAAAATCTTGTTAAAACTAGTTGTTATGCCACTATGATCAAACATCCATCACAACAATAAAACTACTCCCAACTGGATCATTCATGCCCAAGTGTTCTAACATATGAGTTACAGAGAGATGAAAGAAGTTGACTATCATTAAACAAGAAGTCTCACGTACATACGCATAACCAGGGAAACCAGTGCTTCATTAAAACTTTACAATAGGGAGCTTAGATCTACCATCGATACTAACAAAAATGAAAAAAATGCCTCTAAATACTTGGAGCTAGCTCAATTGTTGAAGATGCAATCTTTTTTTCATTCATGGATTTGCATTGGTAAGTTTCTTTTTCAAGCTGAGCATGCAGACGTTGGGCAGACTGCCCATGCAGTCGGCTGTCAGACGCAATCTTTGTCAGGATAGACTAATAGTCACCTCTTGCGCTTTGTCTCTTTCTGACCTTCTATTTATGGAAGGAGACGACGTTCAACCATCGTCAACCACCTTAATAACTACTTTCTCGATATTAAATAAGGCTCGATCAATTCTGTGCTTGGACAATGTAGCAACCTTTCCTTGGTCATTGTTGCTTCGTTGGATTTCTACGAGGGGGTCTAGCTTGCGAACATGGATGAGGATCTGGTGGGGAAGGCAATGGCTCCAACAATGTGGAGGCGAGACGAGGGGTGATGAGGTAAGCACCAGGTGGAAGATAATCGGGGGCTATGACACTAGACGGGGAGTGCCACAGGAATATGGATAGGACACAGGTGGAAGTGACATAGAGCACGAGGGCACAAGTGTCGGGAAATAAGAAGGATGAAGGGGATGGGGGCATGACACCTAGGATAGTGGAGGACATGTGTGCGGTGGTGAAGGGTAGAAGGGAAGTGGGAGATATGACAGGGGGATAGGGAAGGCAGAGTGGAGACACTTGTCACAAGGGGGTGAAGGCGGTAAGCGATTGAGGGGGACCCACAAGGAACCACCCATATCGGACCCCCCCTTCATTAAAGGAAGAATGGCAAGGGAGGTCTGGAATTGGACCTTAGTCGCAGATCTGGGCACTTTAATCCTAGCCATTCAGACTTGTGCAACACCATATTGGACCCCCTCCCCCTTCACCATTAAAGGTAGAATGGAAATGGGGGTATGGAATTGGACCTCGTTCATATATATGGGCACGCAAATCACGACCACCCAGATCCATGCATATTTTAAATCAAATATGAACGCTCATAAAACTTAGGACAAGTGGGTCTTCAACCCACTTTTGTCATATTTTCGCCAAAGGGGGGAATTTGTTAGTAAAACACCTCCCTTACAACATTAGGTGATAACATCAGGCTCCATGGGGGATGGCATGCTCCTTGCGAGCTACCAAGAACTTTACTGCAGCTTCAGTTCCTTGTTGTTGGGCTATGGGGTCATTTATTAAGCCAAAAACAAACAGGAAAACAATATTTACAAAAAAATGAAGAGCCATTCATGGCTCAAAAAAAATACTTCTTCAATAAATTCCCATTCACAAGGCCATTAAAAACATCTTCGCCCTTCAAATCCTGCAACCTGTAGGTGTTTTTCAGGAATACTTCAGATATCTTGAAGGGCTCAATCCAGAGGGTGTCGAACTTGTTGTATTTTTCTTTATCTTGCCTGGGTGCATCCCACTTAAGCACTAGATCTTTGAGCTTGAATTTCTCTTTTCTGACCTTCTTGTCAAAGGCTTGCTTGATCTTTTGCTGATCATCGTGAGCTCTATCCATTACCTTCTCTCTAGTCTATTGCACTTCCACCAGTTGATGAATTCTTCTGACCATATTGTCTGGCTCTCCTTCATAATATTGAAAGAATTTTTCTACAGGTAGAGCCAATTGAGTGGGAAATAAATCTTATGTCCCATAGACATGTTGAAAAGGGGAGGTTCCCAAGGACCTTGATGCAGGAGCATCTCTTCACGTCAGCCAGCCAGCCATCCAGCCACGTCAGCGCGTGCATTCAAGCTGATGAGAGGCACAACCCTCATCTTCTATTTTGAATTTGAATGTAATTAAATGTCTTAAGTTGTTGAGCCGTGACGTCGTGCTATGCACACAGGCTGTAGGTAGATAGGCCTTTAATGTTTGAAGGTTGATATATAGATCCGATTTGCAGACTAGATAGCCCATTCAATGGCATTGAATAGGGTAGGTAGATTGGAGGGAAGAGGTCAAATAGCCCCCTCATGTAAAATATCTTTGATGGTAATTGTATCTCATGGTAGAGAGTCTACATGTAGAGAGCATAAGAGAAGGAGTCGAGACCTTGTTACAATCTGCACTCAGAACACCTTTGTAAAGAGACATTTTGATTAATATAAACCAGAGCAGTTTTGCCTGCATATTGTCTGTGTTGAATGAATGTTTGTTTGTGTTCAATTTATGTTGTAGATGTATGCTAGACATTTGCAGGGAGTTGTTTTGATTTCAGGCTTGAGAGGTTCTTTGTGGTTTCATTCCAGGAGGGCATGACAGAGTACTGCAGTCTCTAGATACTAGTGCATAGATGCACTTCTGAACTCTGTGGAGTCAGACAAAGACGTTCCAGGTGGGCACAGAAACTGGAATCAACAACTCAGAGGAAGACCTTTGAGGTTGTTGAACACCTCAGGAAGCAAGGCTATGGAGAACACAGTGGCAGACAGAATCTCTGAGGAGTTCTGTAAAAGCTCTGCCAGGTGGGCATTGAGCCAGTGCAAGGAGTGCACAGAGGAAGAACTCTACTGTGAGTTCAACTGAAGTCAGAATCACTAAGGATTCTGAGAGTTCTATCAGGAGGGCATTGAGTAGATGTGCAGACAGGCACAGAAAGAGAACTCTTTTGAGTTCTGTAGTTGAAGAAGAGTCCATAGAAGGATCTTCATAGGGTTGTTGAACACCCTGAAACACTCAGCAAGAGGTTTCTTGAGCAGCAGATAGCTAGGAGGGCATACAAATTCTCCATTTGCAAGAGAAAGGAGGAAGGATTTATTTCCTTAAGGTCTAAGTAATTGAGAAGCTCAGAAGAGATAGCACTTTGTGTGCAAAGACTCTGCAAGAGGCGCAAAAGCCGTGGAATCCCTTGAGAATTCAAGATCAAAGCTCGGGAGGAACAACGTTCTTGTACACGCAGGCGAGGATTCCAGTCATGGATCTTGCAGAGGGAAGATGAACAAAGGTCGAGGCCTTTGAGAATTTGAAATTCTTCCAAATCTGGAAGAAAACTGCCAAGGCTCAGCAGAAGCAATAGTTGTCGTCGGATCAGCCGAGAAGATCTGGACCGTTGAAGGATTTCGCGTCCAGGAGGCAGTACAGGAAGAGCACACAGGAGAAATTATTTGAACCATCAGATCTTGAGCGAACAACCGTCAGTCGTTAGATCTGACAGGAGATGCATAGGGGTTAAACCCTCGTAAGCAGAATGAAAGTCCCGAAAAAGTTTGTATTGGGATATCGGCGTTCGGGAGATCAAGGGTCTGGAAGACGAGAGTTCGGGCATTCAACATCCAAATTCCCGAAAAGATGAATTAAATCTAAGTTGTCCATCTGTGGAAGGATGCGTGCTGTGGAATCATCCATTTCAAAGATTGAAGCACTGGGACTCACAAAGGTGATCATCTTGACGTCGCGAGTAGCGAAGTCCTGAGAAAATATGAGCTGTCTGATTGGGAGTACACGTGTCGCGAGATCCTCTCTATCATGGATTCGGACATCGCAGGTCAGAGAGGGAAGTCTCTTGACTTCATGAGTGGCGAAGTCGCAAGAATATCGGGACCACCCATTTGAGGAGGACAGATGGCAGAGATCTAGGGATCTCATGAACTCGGAGGTTCACAGGGTGAGAGCCCAAGAGTTGGGCACTCTAAGTCGCGAAGTTGTGAAATTGCGAGGAGCAGAGACAACTGTTGGATCCAGAGGAAGGGAGGACCATTGGATCAGGAACCCCATCGTACATCGCGCATTCGGGAGTTCGGAGGTTGAAAGGAGCCGCTTTCAACATCAAAAGTTGTGAAGTGATGAGAGTTGAGGCACGAGTGTGGATGCATGGAAGAACCTCAAGGTAGGGCCCACGTGATAGACAGGTGGACACACGTCACCTATCAGAAGGATTCAATGCCCCACTGAATTCCCGCGTCTCAGGGATTCGCGAGATAAGAGAATGGAGACTCAACCCCTTGACTCACGAAGTCGCGAGTAGTGAGAATGCGAGAAGAAAAGTCAATATCACTTCTCGAAGGTTCATGAAACAAAGGTGCCAAGGTTGGGTGTCAAAACTCAAGAAGGTGCGAGTAGCGAGAGGTGCTAGTAGTTAATCCTAGCCGCTGGTCACACATGGAGGCACTGATAGAAAGGAGCCATAACCGTTTCGTGATTTCGGGTCTTGCGGGATTGGAAAGGAGGAGTCGGGAGCTTCGACTCGCGAACTCACGAGATCGCGATTTATGACAAGCGATTTTGGGTTAGGCCCTTGGTCATAGCATTGTGGTTGCTTGGGGAGATAGGATCTTGCACCTAGTGTTGTTTGCACAGGGGGGTCCCCGAAGGACCTGTGGATCGAAAAGTGCAGATTCCAGCGAGGAGTCGAAAGAGCTGCTTCAGCTCATGAAATAGAGTGAACGATCCTTAAGACTAGGAGGTCGCGCAGAGACTCTGCTGAGGCAGAGGTGGCAGTCTGCATCAGTGTGGTATCAGAGAGGGACCTCATCTGTAGATTTCAGGTGGAGCGAAGAGGAGAAGAAGACAGTTAGGAAGACCGTGGATGAAGCTGAAACACTCAGGGGTGCAGAGTGACAGCAACAAGTTTTCCAGGAGAGAAAACAGAGACAGCGAGATGACTAAAAGACAGTGTAAGATGTTAAAATGGTGGTTGAGGCCTGCTGAAAACCTCAACGGACCAGAGAAAAAGGTTCATATATGTAAACCAGAGACTGGGAGAAGTCTCAGTAGTAAGGATGAATTGGGATCAGCTGAAAATCTCAAGCACTGCCAGTAGGGCAGAGAGGAAATTCCCAATTTCTAGGTGGGAAAAGAGTTGAGATCAGCTGAGGATCTCACAGACTGTCATGAGGACAGCCAGGAAATTTCACAGTGCCAGGTGGGCAATGGATCGAGATCGCTGTGGGATCTCATAGACTGCCAGGAGGGCAGCTGAGAGTTTCCAATTTTCCAGGTTGGCAAGGGAACAAATATGGGATCAGTTGATTCCATAGACTGCTAGGAGGGCAGCAGGAAAATCCCATATTGTTAGGTGGGCAGGGATGAGCAGATGAGATTATCTTAGAGTCTCATAAACTCAGAGGTGAGTTTGGATCAGCATATGTAGCTGACAGAAGAGGAAGATCAGGCGAATCTTTAAACGATTGGGGGAATTCAGGTATTCCTACCACATAGCCTAGGGGAGGCAGAAATCTATGTTGCAGATGCAGCAACAGCAGAAGCAGGACAGCCAGCAGAAACTATCAGAGAAGCATTGGAGTAGACTTTGGAAGTTGCCCAAGAAAAAAGAGAAGATGATCATTCTGAGGAGTGTCTCAATGCTTTCAGCCAAGAAGTTGAGGAAGCTGGCAGCAGAAGAAGCCGAAGAGAAGGCAGATATATTTCTCACTCCATGGGAGATGGAGCTGGAGATGCTAGAGGATTGGTTGAACAATCTAGAGCCAGCAGGAGAACTAACATAAGTTAAGTTGTCAGAGAAGGTGACTGAACAACAGGTCAGACAAGGGAAAACTACAGAACTGGAGTCTGCAATAGAGTGGAAACTTAGTGCCACAAAGGAAGAAGATGAGGATGGCAAGGGAGATCATGATGATTTACCCATTTGCAGAAAAGTTTTGCAGCTGGGGAGACTGCAAAAGCAGAGCCAACCACTATAGCAGCTAGACAAAGTGATCAAGGAGATCAGAGAGCTGATGATCAGGTCAGAAGAAACTATCAGGAAGGAGAAGCTGAGCAGAAGGAAAGAAGCAGCAGTAGCAACGCAGAAGCAACAGCAGCAGTAGGGAAATGGAGTAGATGAACAACTCCAGAAATTTGTTTGGGATCCAGGTGGATTTCCAAAGCTGAGAGAGGAAGCTCATGAGCAGGAGCTCATGAATTTTGCAGCTGAGGAGTATGATGCAGGAGCATCTCTCCACATCAGCCAGCCAGCCACATCAGTGCGTGCATTCAAGCTGAAGAGAGGCACAACCCTCGTATTCTATTTTGAATTTGAATGTAATTAAATGTCTTAGGTTGTTGATTCATGAGGTCGTGCTATGCACACATGCTATAGGTATATAGGCCTTTAATATTTGAAGGCTGAGATCTAGATCCGATTTGCGGACTAGACAACCCATTCAATGGCATTGAATAGGGTAGGTATATTGGAGAGAAGAGCTCAAAGAGCCCCCTCATGTAAAATATCTTTGATGGTAATTGTATCTCATGGTAGAGAGTCTGTGTGTAGAGAGTAGAAGAGAAGGAGCCAAGACCTTGTTATAGTCTGTGCTCAGAACACCTTTGTAAAGAGACGTTTTGATTAATATAAACCAGAGCAGTTTTTCCTGCATATTGTTTGTGTTGAATGAATGTTTGTGTGTGTTCAATTTATGTTGTAGATGTATGCTAGACATTTGCAGGGAGTTGTTTTGATTTCAGGCTTAAGAGGTTCTTTGTGGTTTCATGCCAGGAGGGCGTGAAAGAGTACTGTAGTCTTTGGATACCAGTGCATAGATGCACTTCTGAACTCTGCAGAGTCAGACAAAGACGTGTCAGGTGGGCACGAAAACTGGAATCAACAATTTAGAGGAAGACCTTTGAGGTTGTTGAACATCTCAGGAGGCAAGGCTGTGAAGAACACATTTGCAGACAGAATCTTTGAGGAGTTCTGTAAAAGCTCTGTCAGGTGGGCATTGAGCCAATGCAAGGAGTGCACAGAGGAAGAACTCTATTGCGAGTTCCACTAAAGTCGGAATCACTAAGGATTCTAAGAGCTCTGGCAGGAGGGCATTGAGTAGATGTGCAGACAGGCACGGGAAGAGAACTCTTTTGAGTTTTATAGTTGAAGAAGATTCCATAGAAGGATCTTTGAAGGGTTGTTGAACACCCTGAAACACTCAGAAAGAGGTTTCTTGAGTAGCGGATAGCCAGGAGGGCATCCAAATTCTCCATTTGCAGGAGAAAGGAAGAAGGATTTATTTCCTTAAGGTCTGAGTAATTGAGAAGCTCAGAAGAGATAGCACTTTGTGTGCAAAGACTCTGCAAGAGGTGAAAAAGTGGTGGAATCCCTTGATAATTTGAGAGCAATGCTCAGGAGGAACGACGTTCTTGTACGTGCAGGCGAGGATTCCAGTCGTGGAGCTCGCAGAGGGAAGATTAACAAAGTTCGAGGCCTTTGAGAATTTGAAATTCTTCCAAATCTGGAAGAAAAGCGCCAAGGCTCAACAGGAGCAATAGTTGACATCGGATCAGCTGAGAAGATCTAGACCGTTGAAGGATTTCACGTCCAAGAGGCAGTACAGGAAGAGTGCATAGGAGAAATGATCAAGACCGTCAGATCTCGAGAAAACAACCATCAGTCGTTAGATCTGACAGGAGATGCACGGGGGTTAAACCCTCATAAGCAGAGCGAAAGTTCTGAAAGAGTTCATATCGAGATATCGACGTTCGGGAGTTCGGGGGTCTGGAGGATGAGAGTCTGGGCATTCGACATCCGAAGTCCTGAAAAGGTGAATTAAATTTGAGTCGTCCGTCTGCGGAAGGACGCGTGTCGCGAAATCATCCATTTCAGAGATTTGGGCACCGAGACTCACAGAGGTGAGCATCTTGACGTCGCGAGTAGCGAAGTCCCAAGAAAATCTGAGTCGTCCGATTGGGAGGACACGTGTCTCAAGATCCTCTCTATCAGGGATTCGGACATCAGAGGTCAGAGAGGGAAGTCTCTTGACTTCGCGAGTGGTGAAGTCACGAGAATATCGGGACCATCCATTTGAGGAGGACAGGTGGAAGAGATCTAAGGATCTCGCGAACTCAAAGGTTCGCAGGATGAGAGCCCAAGAGTTGGGCGCTCTAAGTCATGAAGTTTCGAAATCGTGAGGAGCGGAGACAGCCATTGGATCCAAAGGACGGGAGGACCATTGGATCAGGAACCCCATCGCACATCACCCATTCGGGAGTTCGGAGGTTGAAAGGAGCCGCTTTCAACATCAGAAGTTGCGAAGTGCCGAGAGCCGAGGCATGAGTGTGGATGCACGACAGAACCTCAAGGTAGGGCTCGCATGATAGACAAGTGGACACAAGTCACCTATCAGAAGGAGTCGATGCCCCATTGACTTCTTGCGTCTCGAGGATTCACGAGATAAGAGCACGGAGACTCAACCCCTTGACTCGTGACGTCGTGAGTAGCGAGAACTCTAGAAGAAAAGTCAATATCGCTTCTCGAGGGTTTGTGAAGGGAATATTCCAAGGTTGGGCATCAAAAATCATGAAGGTGCGAGTAGCGAGGGGTGCTAGCAGTTAAGCCTAGCCAGTGGTCATGTGCGGATCCACTAACAGAAAGGAGCCATAACCGTTTCGTGATTTCGGGTCTCGCAGGATTGGAAAGGAGGAGTCAGGAGCTTCGACTTGTGAACTCGCGAGATCACGAGTTAGGACAAGTGACTTTGGGTTAGGCCCTTGGTCATAGCATTGTGGTCACTTGGGGAGATAGGAGCTTGCGCCTAGTGTTGTTCGCACAGGGGAGTCCCTGAAGGACCTGTGGATCGAAAAGTGCAGATTCCAGTGAGGAGTCAAAAGAGCCGCTTCGGCTCATGAAATAGAGCGAATTTTGTCACTGGAATCTGCACTTTTTGATCAACCCACAGAGTGAATTTTAGCTTTGAATCCCATGCTTTCTTATTGTCTTCCAACAATCTTTTAATGAGCTTGATTAGAATTTTATTAGAAGACTCTGCTAGTCCATTGCCTTGAGGATAATAGGGAGTGGAGTGAATAAGTGAAATCCCAAACTACTCATAGAACCTGACCAGGGGCTCAGACTTGAAATATGCAGCATTATCAGTGACAATTCTACTGGGACAGCCAAACCTTGTTATAATATCTTCAAGAAAACCAATGATCACCTTGTGCAAAGCACTCCTGGTGGGGATAGATTCTATCCATTTGGTGAAATAATCTGTTGTAGTTAGGATCCACCTGTGTTGACCACTTGAAGGAGGATGAATCTCTCCGATGAAGTTCAACCCCCATTGTTGAAAAGGTCCTGAAGCTACTACAGGCTTTAGTAGCAGAGATTTGAGTTGATGCTTTCCTGAATTTTTTTTACATTTGATGCAGGCTCTGACTTCTCTCCAGACATCGGTCAATAAAGTGGGCCAATAGTAACCAGCCCTGAGAATTTTATGGGATGAGGTCTTCCAAAAATGGTGTCCCCCAAATAGGCTTCTATGAAAATCAAATATAATCCTTTGGGCCTCCTGTGGGTTCAGACATCTTAAAATCATTCCCAGAGGGTCTTTCCAATACAAGACCTGGTTAGTAAGGCAACACCTGATTGCTTTAATATTTAAATCTCTTTCCTTACTCTTCCCCATTCCATCAGGAAGATTTAGTTCTTGCAGAAAATATATAATGTCTCCATACCAGGTGCGTTCTGCTAATGGAGGACTATCTTGAGGACTGCCACCAGACAACTCATCCTGTTGAATTTCTGAGAAGGTGTTGATGAAGTTAACCCCTAAGGCCTTACAATTGGATTCAGCCAGCAGCTTGGTTGAACCCTGCCCTTTAACTAACTTTATGGGCCTTATTTCCAGATCAAACTCAAGGATCTTGGCAATCCACTTTCTCCTTCTCCCATCTATGTCTGGCTGAATAAGAATTTCCTTCACAGAAGCTAAAGGGACATATGCAATAATTTTGGAATGCAGAACATAAACTATGAAAGCCTTGAGAGATTTTACTAAGGCATAGACTTGTTTCTCCATGATGTCATATTTGACCTCTGCATCTCTTAATGCCCTGCTGAAAAATGAAAGGGGTTGTTCTAGCTCTTTTGCATTCTTTTGTAGTAAAACAGTCGCCACTGTGTCAAATGAAGAAAAAGAAAAAATCAGAAAATCCTTTGAGTAATTAGGACTGATAAGAACAGGTGCCTCAATCAATGCTTTCTTGATCTATTCAAAATAATTTCTGGACTCAGCATCCCACTTTACTTCATGGCCTTTTCTGGACATGGTCATTATGAGTTTCACCATTTCAGAAAAATTGGAAATAAACCTTCTCAGAAAGTTAATCTTGCCCAAAAAAGACTGGAATTCCTTCCTAGACCTAGGTAGTGGCAGGGTTTGAATTTCCTCCACTTTGTTGGGATCAATCCTGACTCCCTCAGCTGATACTATGTGACCCAACAATTTTCCCTCTATAGAAAATAAGGACTTCTTGGGATTGAGGGAAATACCAAACCTTCTGCATTTCGAGAAGACCTTCCTCGGGTGTTGATAATGTTCTTTATCAGAATTTGAAAATACTATAATGTCATCCAGATAGATGACCACAAACTTTTCCTTGTATCCAGTTAAAGCAATATCCATGGCTCTCTGAAAGGTTAACCTTGAGTTCATCAATCCAAAAGGCATTTTGGCATACATGAATGTGCCCCAAGGAGTGGTGAAGGATGTTTTTTCTCTATCCTCGGGCAGAACTAATGTCTGATTGTAGCCCAAAAATCCATCAATTATTGAAATTCTAGATGCACTAGTTATCCTCTGCAATATGTGCTCCATTTTTGGTAAGGAGTAATTGTCCTTATTTGAGCTTCTATTCAGGTTTTTAAAATCAACACAGAGTCTGATTTCTCCACTTTTCTTCCTCACTAGGACCAAATTGGCCACCCATTCAGAATATATCAAAGGGACAATGATTTGGGCATCCAACAACTTTTTCACTTCTCTTTCCATGACAAGTAGCAACATGGGATTAATCTATCTTAGCTTCTGCCTGAATGGATTAGCCTCTTCCTTCAGTGGGATCTTATGTTCAATTACGTTAGTGTCATATGTCCTGAGGTATTCATAGGTCCAGGCAAACACATCAGCAAATTCTTTTAATAACTCAGTATACTCAGCTCTCTGCTCCATTAGCAAGTTGCTTGACAACTTGGTGAACTTAGGATCCTTGTCTGTGCCAATATTGCACTCAGTTGCATCAACATTATCTTTTGAGATTTGTCCCTTTATTGCTACATCATTGCTATCAAATAGTATTTCCAAAGGAACCAGTCCCCTTGCGATGTGATTTCTAGGCAATTGAACAATGTGATGATCAACAATTTTGTTGAGAAAAATATCTGCCTGAGAGTCTTCTTCAGAGGCAGAGTCTTGATCAATGTGCAGCACTAAAAATTCTTCAACAGTCTTCAGGAACCTTTTGATCTCAAGATCATCTTCAAACACCTTCCAATGCTTGACATTTTCAGGTATGGAGGGCCTATATTTTACTTTTGTATCATATCTGAGCTTAGGTGGCAAAGGGACTCTAAAATTGCTAGCTGAAGTAGCCAGGGAATCAGCCACATAGTTTTCTCCTCTTGGAATAAATGATATATTGAAGGCCAGGAAAAAACTGTCAATGAGGTCCCAGGATTCATTTTTGTAGCTCCTAAACCAAGGGTGTTTGGCCTGGTAAACATTTTTTATCTGCTGGATAATCAACTCAGCATCTCCAAACACATTGATTTCTTTAATCCCCGTGTCCTTTGCAGACCTTAAGCCCAAAACAAGAGCTTCATACTCCGCCACATTATTGGTAGCTTCAAACTCTAATTTGTATGATAGTGGGATAGTTTCCTGAGCAGGGGAAACAAACACTATCCCAGCACCAACACCATCTTTAGAGGAAGCCCCATCAAAGAACATTTTCCAAATGAAAGTAATTGAGGGAGAGACTTTATGGGGGAGAATTGGCTACTTTCTTATTTGAAGAGGAGCTTCTGGGATGTTGGTGAGCTGCAACAAGCTAGATCCCAAATCAGTATCAAGGGAAAAGATGGGATTATTTGTGGGGTCTGCTTCATCACTGACAATGTAGGCCATCTAAGTTTCTCTGTATAGTCTTATGTGCTCCCTTCCAAATACTAGAATGGTGGCATATGTAAGGTCTATCTGTAATGTTCCTCCAAGATTTTTAATCCAAGATCTTGACAATAGCATGCCAAACTTGGGAGGAACATCAGCTACCACAATGTCCATGACCGCACTCTTCATGGGAAGTTGAAATAAGGACACCACTAGGTCTATTGTAGAGTGAAACACCTATTGTCAATTTTGGTGACTTTGCTATAGCAGACGTAGTGAACTATAGCAGACATGGTGAAATGTTGTGTGAAAAATGCTAGTGTCAATTTTGGTCGATTTTACTACAACAGATGCAGTGAAATGT
>ML776954.1:658694-673757 GCA_009831015.1 Picea engelmannii | reverse complement strand
TTTATTGTAGTAGATGTAGTGAATGTTGATGTTGGTTGACTTTATTGTAGCAGATGTAGTGAATGTTGACAATGTTGTGAACTCCATTTGTAGATTGAAACACATTTTGCAATTGGCCTATACAAAATGCTCTTTGTCAATTTAGGTCGACTTTATTGTAGTAGATGTGGTGAAATGTTGTGTGAATTCCATTTGTTTACCCAACACCACTCACCAATATTTTACAAGATTTTATAATTCAGTGAAAGATTCGTCAATATTTTACAAGATTTTATAATTCAGTGAAAGATTCGCCAATATTTTACAAGATTTTATAATTCAGTGAAATATTCGCCAATATTTTACAAGATTATATAATTGACTAAAATATTCGCCAAAAAATTATATATACATTTTATATTATTGATAAAATAGCCTTCAATTTTTCCTATGTATCATGGGGATTCGCCCATTTATTATACATATAAATTTAGGGGGGGTTCTTAAAATCACCCCTCACAATGACCATATAACCAATAATAATATATCAATGATACAAACACATCACTATGACAATACTAGACATCAACCCTTTGACATGAATGACAACATAGTACAACACATGCATTTTAATTATGTTGGAACAAATGCATCGATTGATTAAAATGCACAATCTCATGATATTTATGTTCTATATTTTACCAAGATGGTAAAATCAGTGTGTGATGCATTAAAAATCAGCTATGATCTAAAGCATGGATTCAAGGGACCTAAGTTCACATTTTGGGAAAATTTAGTTTTTGGTGAGAAATCAATTAGTTGGCTCAACTTTGATAAGGAATATGAACTCTGTATACTCATCAATGGTGATTTTCTTAAATAAAATGGAAGAATAAAAGTTTTTTCTCATAGAAATAAGAGAAATAAATGTGTGTCAAATGATGTTTTTTTACATGGAATTGATAATGTTAACAAATAATCTCACAAGGCATCCATTCTTCTATGTCATGGGATTGAAGAAAGATTTCCTCCCCATGAGCTAATAGAATCTTTTAGCATCATCTATCTATTGATTCCACAACAACCCGCCCTTTACTTTTTCTTTTAAAAGTGAAAGGAACTCCCCCTACTAAAATTTCAATCCTAATGCCTATCCTATATTTCTTGAACCTAATGCTAATTATTATCTACCTTAAGGGAGTTGGGGGTTTGATATTGATTCATGATCGTCTTGGATGAGTTTTTTCTTGGAGGATTTTCTGAATGAATCACTTAAATTTTGCATCCTCTTGGTTGTATGTTGTGCTTATTGTCTTTATATTTATGTTTTCACATGTTGATAATCCTCTTTTGTTTCGAAAACATGACTTGAATTTCAAAATCACCAATCTTTGTTTTCTGTTTTATACATGGAACATGAAATTTTCAAGTTACTTATCTACATCCACCCATGATTATCTTTTATAAGTGTGTTTATGGAAGGGAATACAATGTTTATGTTGTATTGGCAACTGTCCCTTTAATCGTGTAATTGATCTCATCATTTATGTGGTTGCAGGAGCAGGTTGGCAGAGCCACTTCTTTTATGTGACCACTCTAGCCTTGAAATACATGTGGAGGAACCCCTTGATCCTTATATAGAACCTTGACCTTGATCCTTACCAGGATTCCCCTTATCAGGAAGAGAATTAACTTGGATTACAACTGCACTCTTGATCCGAAGCTCACAAGGCTATTGGATCAACCTTTCTCACAGGCCTGTCTCCGAGCCTCTTCATATTGATTTATATCGGGTTCCTCTTTCGACCTTCCCTCTCTCTGGAAACCTAGGAAAAATACCTATTGAGATTCTTGGTTGTAGGTCCTTATCGTGTCGTTGTCTCATGCTCGCTCACTATCTGACACAATTAGTATCATGCATTGTGGCCTAGCATAAAGATGTTGGTTGTGGAGCCTGATTATCTTACTAAAAGGAAACCCTCTTTTATGAGGAATTGTATTGTGGCTAAGTGTGTAGTAGAGTGCATATTGTATTCTGAGAAATGAGACTATGAGAGATAAGAGAAATTTAAAATAGATGTGTTGTAGGTTGTATCCCTTCATTTGTAAGATAATAATAAAGAAAGGACCTGACAACTTCTATGGTGGACATAGCCCACATTGGGTTAACCATGTATACATTTGTGTCTCTATTGTATTTTGTATCTTTTGTGTTTTATTTCCACATTTTTTTTATTTTATTTCTCTACAATCCTGTTTTTCTAACAAAATACATATTCCTTGATCTGGTCGTATTCCCTCTCCTTGCAATCTTATCAAGTCTTCCCTTTGAAATTTTCATCTTGACTAGATTGACATGTGTCATGCACTCAATTGGAATTGATCTCCTTTCATCATCCGAGTCACTATTTCTGACATTGATTTGTCGCATGACATGTCATCTTTCTTCCCCTTGGTTTTCTTCCATTCGTTGCATTTGAATATGTTTGTTCTTGATCGCCATACCACCTAGCTACCCATCGACACACGGTTACTTGAAACCTACCTAGTATACCTTGCTCCTATTTTGGCCCCTAGGTGTGTAACCATGACTGGTGGAACCACGACGGACATGGAACCTTGACTCATGTGTAATTTGGCCTTATTTTCCTAATTTTTATTTTTATTTTTGTATATAATTTGTATATTTTTATTTTTAATTTTATTTATTTCTTCTTATTTTATATTTATAGTCATTTATTCTTTTGTAATTATTTATTTCCATTTCACCCTTAATTTTTCAAAACTACGTGGTTTGATTGCACATGGCATTTGCTCATGGTTTGTTGTTCCCCATGGTTTTCCCTAAAGTTACACTAGATAGTTATGTTTACATGGGGTAATCTAAGTTCACTTTAAAAATGTTTTTTTACATTGGTCAAATATGTTTTTACATGGATAAACTATTTGTTTTACATGAATAAATTATTTGTTACATGTGGTGTTTTGCATAAAACTTAATGTATTATGTGCATCCTCACTCTCCGGAAAACTACAAATATTTGACTTTTCATATACTAACAACAATCAAATTAAGTAAAAAGTGGTTGATATACGCCGATCAACACCATTAATTAAAAAAAGTGAAAAATGACGTCAATCGACATATATCAACCACTTTTTACTTAATGTGATTATTGCTAATTAACAGCAACATGCATGGCCACAACCATGAATACATTTATACATTTTAATGTAATAATTAAATATTATTTAGTAATTAATAAATTATTATTTAATTCATATTTACTTCATGGTAAGTTTCATGAAAAATTACCAACTAAGACACACCTACTATCTTCATGGAATCCCTACCTCTCCTCTTGAATACCTTAGGAACTATATGAATATTTTTTTTAATATCTCTACTTAATTAATATTTTTTGGGGGGGATTACCCATTGGAAGCATGTGCGGTCGGAGTGTATGGACTCATCGAAGACTCAATGTTTTACATACATTCAAGTGCATCAAACTTTGGTTAAAATTAAGGTTTACATTTTTTGTATTATTCAATATTAATTTTGGAGCCCTCATCGTCAGAGTGACCCATTAGAGAGCCATCCCGATACGATCATCGGAAGGATTATCCATCGAAGCATACGTGCCTCACAACTAACCTTAAACCTGATTTGTATTAACATGTTAATATTTGGCTTAAACTTTGGTTGGCATTTTTTTTATTTTTTGGGATTTTAATTGATTTTTTATTTCACATGAGTAATGGGGAATATTTTATTAATTTTGTTTCCGTGGAAAGGATTATCCTTACCCATCGAAAGCAAGGAACCACATTAATGTTATATCCCATTGGAATGTTTTACCATTAGATTCAACTCTCCCCTCCACAATGGAGGAGCATTATTTTAATGTTTTCCATGAACCTTGGGCTATTTAATATTTTGGTTTTTTATTATTTTATTAATAATTTCAGGTGGGTGGGAACTGGGATTATTATAATATTTTAATAAAAAAAATTACCCCATTGGCATTTATCTTAAGACAACCCTTCCTACTTTTCCGACACCTTTTCCTAAAAACCTTGGGATTATTATAATATATCTCGGAATTAGGCTTTTCAAAAGTATGAGACCTTAATTGCATTTATTATAATATTTATTTTGGAGAGTGTGCACCTATAATAAATGTTATTTTAATATTATTTATAAACCATAGGGTCATGTACCATCATAATGTTATAGTCGAAGTTGGAAGTTACTGAGGTTTACCATGAGATTAATTATTTTTTTATTTCATTTCATTTTTATTATTTTCCTAATTTCTAGAATAGTAATTGACTAAAATTAAATTACAAGCCCTGCGTCCTATGCCTTTTCCAGGTTATTATACAAATTAGCTAAAGGGTATAAAGCATATTTAAAACATTCAGTTTTGGATTTCCTTATGCATGTGGGATTTTTATTTGCAAGTTAAAGATCAACGACCCAAATTCACCCACACGAAGGTCAAAGGCCAATGAGCAGTGTTTTTCAAACGTGCATATCTTCAGATACAAGTGTCAGAATTGATCCCATCATACCTCGTTGGAAATGTATCAAGACAAAGAATTTATTGTGAGAAGGATTCAAACCAAAATTGTGACAGAGAACACCAGAAAATGTAAAAAATAGGTCACGAATTTGGGGAAAAATTGATTGTGTGAACTTCAGATGGCCATATCTGGAGCTATAGGAAACGAAATTAGGCCCATGATAGCTTGTCGGAAATATAGAAGAGGGTAGAACATGATATCATAGAAAGTATTGATATATTTAGGGAGGAAGTTCTTAGAAAAAATGTAAAATAGAAGAGGTCTAAATTAAATTGGAAAACAGGTTGTGTTGTGTTCAAGAAGTCATATTTGAAGCTACGAGAGTCCAAATCGGGCCTGCAAGAGCATGATGGAAGAATGATATGGAATGATATTATTCAATAAGCTAACACAATAAATACCTAGAATAACTCGAGGAACAAAAGAGGACACCAATGAGAGGAGTTAATAATATTTTTTTAATGAATATCATTTGTAAACTACCTTAGGGTGAAAATTACCACCCATGATTCTCTTCAACTTCTGTTTATAATGCTCACATGTTCATTTTAAAAAATGTAAAAGAAATTCAAAATGTAAAATGAGAAAACAAAGAGAAACAAAATAAACATCCACAAGATTTGAAAAGTCTCTCTTGTCTTATAAAAGAGGACTCATTGGATGTAATAAGGGGCTTTTCCCATTATATAAAATGGTAATACTCTTACTTTTGAATATAAGAATAGCATACGTTATTTTTTGAAGTCATAACTATTTTCAAATGCTTGTGAGATTACTCTACACATGTATTATTGTTTAAGTTTTATGGGTGTTGATCATATGGACTATTTGTGTGCTTATTATTTAGAATTCTTGTGTTGTTGTGATTTCTAATGAGTATATGGATGATGTTACAGGTATCCTCTATAACTATTTGAGATGATATCTGAAATGTTTTTGTTTAAATATATTCTTGGCTTCCATGAAATATTTCTATTGTCAAAATATCACCTTAAATTTCGCTCATCTATTAGTTTTTCTCCCATGGGATAGGTTACAAGTAGTTAAATTAGATTAGTTTGATTTCAGTTAGATTAGATTTAGAATTAATTAGAACTTTTTGGGGGACAGTTCATTGTATTTCCCCATTTTATATTGTTAGGAAATGAGGAACACTTCCACGTTAATCAGGAAAGTGAATGACAAAGAAAACACACAGTACACAGATATTTTACCCTGGAAACCCAAATAAGGAAAACCAACATTCCTTGAGCGTTCTTCTCTATTCTTGTCTTATTCATTCAAAATAAAAGGTTACATGTCTAACCTTGGTTCACACCTAAGACACAATCGACATCATACCATCTTTCTTTACACAAGATGAACCATATAGCCAATTAGGCTTACATCTACATAACCAACAACCTCTACGATTATTGATTATTTAAGATTAGTTATTCATCATCCTTTGCAACATTAAAACAAACCTTCTTTATAGGCTTTACAGTATGAGAAACCCTAAATAAAAGGCGCCCAAAAAAGGTTACAAATCCATGTAGATCATTGGCTACAAATCTCGTGAATCTTGAGATTTTGTTACAATTGACTACCAAGTTGGATTACTAATCAGTCTTCAGTCGATTTCCATACGCCCGCCTATTGACCTCTTGTCGATCTACCTCTGTGAATTTACCTAGTTGAGCCACCTTGACCTTCGACTTGTTGTCGATATCTTTGACTTCGTCTTTACCCGGTTAAACCACCTCGACCTTCGACTTGTTGTCGATTCCTTCAACTTCATCTTTACCCGGACAAACCACCTTGACCTTCGACTTCAACTTTTAGTCGATCCACCTCAACTAGACTTTCAATGCAAAGAATATAACAACCCAACACTTCTTTCAATTCTTAGTGGAAACAAAGCCCACATATTGGTCGGAAACGCTACACCAAATGAGAATAGGTCTAATTGGGACCTGCCATTGAAAATTCTCCCTTACCTTCTTGATAGGCCAACTGGACTCGTCAACACTATCCAAAATTTTGGTGTGACAACAATAATTGTGAGCATATTTTTTAGGTGCACTTGCAAACACTGAAGAGCATGTATTGCAAGTCCAAAGATACCATTGATTTAACTTATGAGCCACTTTTATCTGAGGAAAAGTTGAATCGTCAAAGTGCCTTATTTATCATGACCATGAAAACACAAATTATAAAGGATTGAGAGGAACCAATTAATATAATTCATTGTGGAAAAGGCTAAGTCAAAATCGTCAATTATGCAAGAATGTCTCTGAATATGTAACCATTGTAAATATAGCTTTGGTTTTGATAATTGGAAGCATTGACGATGATGTTACTGATGATGTTACTTTAGTAGGCTAGAATATGTAAAGAACATCAAAATAAATAGACTACATAAAAATTTAGTTTTATTCCTTTGAGCATATGAACAAAATTTGTATTCATTGGATACTTTTCCTTATGATTCAGTTCTTGAAAAATGGAAAGCGAAAGGGAGATACAGAATGTATAATAATGATGAACTCTAGCTATTCTAAGTTTGGACTAAATTGCACCATATGAATTTTGAAGATTTGTTGTGAGGATTTTTTATCATTTGAAAAATCTTTATGGATTATCAAAAATTTATAACCTTCATTTATTTACTCTACTTCCAAATGCCTTATGCTTATAAATTTTGCCTTCTCACATAATTTCCATGGTGAAATTTTGACGTGTCTTTGTGAGCCTTATAGAACTTTTTCTTTTATTTATTATAGAAGTTTGGTGTATATCTCAATCACAAGTAAAATATTTGGATCAACTTGGAAAGTCGCAGATTTAGGTTTTCTCCCATTAAAATATGATCTTGATTTATATGATGTACTTAAGTAAAATATTTGGATCAACTCGGAAAGTCGCAGATTTAGGTTTTCACCCATTAAAATATGATCTTGTTTTATATGATGTACTTACTTCCTAGTATAAATTGTACTTACAATACAAGTAAATTTTGTTCCAGGGACTAGGATTTGAAATCTATGCTTCAAATTGGATGTGTCTCTTTACATGTCTATCAAAAATGGGTGAATTCTTAAACATGCCTATGCAAAATAGAATTATCCACAACAAAAGTGAGTATCTACAACAACAAAAACAATGAGTATTCTTGAGGAGTATCTAAAACAACTATAAAAGGAGGTAATTCTTAAGCTATATTTTGTTGACAAAACTATTTAAACATGGATATGCTTGTTGGTTTATAAAAGATGTTCTATATTATCCAAATTTCAGGGGTGTTTTCTTTTGTGACAAGAAGGGTGTTATATTTTGTGTTGATTTTCTTAGAAAATTAATCATGCTTAATCAATAATGAAGGGTGTTATCTTTTGTGTTGATTTTCTTAGAAAATTAATCTTGCTTAATCAATAATGAGAATTATATATGGGCCATGGTGAGTTGACGTCTAGATTGGATTATGGCTCCTTATTTTGTACTAGTTAGATATAGAATACCATGAATGTAAGAAGGGATTGGCCCTACCATGAATGTAAGAAGGGATTGATCCAATAGTGAGACATTAGATCTAGGCAATAGATATCCATGAAATATACCTAGCATCTTCTATATCCATAATTTAGGGAATGTTAAACACAACAACATTGTGAGTTTCCCCAACTGTTGGGCGTTTATCAAATAAGTTATCAACTATCCCAGAAAATGTATTAGAGACCTCTCTAGGTGGGGCATTCATATCCTTTAATAAGTTATCAACTATCCCAGAAAATGTATTAGATACCTCTCTAGGTGGGGCGTTCATATCCTTTGTGTAGTTTCCTTTGAAATATGCTACCTAGAACTTCAAACTTCTCTTAATAGATTGGGTGTTCCCTCCTTGAGTTGTTTCTTAATGATAGGGCATCCTGTAGAATCTACCAGCAAACAAATCTTCAAAGTATGCCTTCTATTCTGGTATATGAGAAATTGGTTTCTATTCAATTTCTAGGCATTTTATGAGAAGGTTCAGATTCAACCACTAGAGCCTTCTTGTCCTTAGACAAATCCTCAATCAAAAGTCACAATATGCTCTTCCTGACCATGATATCAACAATATGGGATAAGCTTCTTCTCCCTAAATATGTGCTAAATATAGAAGAAAAAGAGAGCATTTATATTGTTGTTGGAAATCCACCACAAGCATATAAGTCCTTGTTAAGGTCAAATGATGGAATTTTGGAGCAGGGCATCTGATTTTTGAAAGTTCTTGTTCATGTTTTTATCTACTATTTAAAGGTGAAAACAACCTACAAATTGCCCTTTACATGATACTAAAACAATGTACCAACAACCTCCATGAAGGATGGCAAAGTAATGTTTGTCGCACGAGCTTAAGAATGTGCAGGACATAGGAAGAAATGTCTTCTAAATAATTGACTTTAAGAATGAATTACTTGAGCTCCATGGTGACTGCAAAATTCCATAAATCATCAATGATAGTGAAATTTAAGAAAAGACTATCTACTACTTTACTAATGTTTGAAATAGTTTCCAAAGTAGTAGGGAAAATTCCATCTAGCTTTCGATCTTCAAAAATAATGAGACAACCTACGCCCTAATCAAGTGTACCAACAATTTTTCGCTCCAAAATCATCTGAGACAACTTATTTCCATACTATCCATGGGAAATCCAATCAAATATTCTATATGCAATATTTCAACCCTTTAAAAAGGCTCTTTTAAATGGTAGAAGTTCTACTTCAGAAGGGTGTCATATAGAGAGGACAATTGTCTATGAACAATGGGGTCTTCCACTAGTTGTACCTAGTAATTTTTAGTGTAACTTCAAAATATTTCAAAGAGCATCTTGAGTGTGCATATGCAAAATCCTTCATGACGTCTAACTCCACTCCCATGTAGAGAATCCCTGCCTTTGAAGAAACAATCCTCTAAAATAGTGTCTTTATAATTCCTATACACTCCGTTTTTTAAATCTAAATGTATAAGCACAGAAAGAGGGAAAGCCAGGCTAAGTGTATTAGCACAAAAAGAGGGAAAGTCAGGCTAAATCAATGCTCTGATATGACTGTTGACATAAAAACCATAGATCTGAATTATCAACATGCTAGATGAAAATACAATGTCATTAATATCCCAAAAGGGTGCCTTCCATAGTTGAAGCTCTATTAGTTAATGGGCTATTAGAACTTCTTTTGAACAAAAATGCATATGGGATTTATAAGTATAGTGTTCCAGAGAAAAATAAATTTGTCATTCAGATGAACCTCATTGTTTGTTATGCTATGATTGTTTCCAAACAAAGAGTATGTCAACAAAACCTCACAAATCAGACATCAAAAGAGCTAGAAAAATTACTACTGTAATTAAAATGTGAAAATATAGGTGGAATTCCCTATGCCAATTCCAAGAATATAAATCCCATCCCAGGTAATCTACTCATGCTTCAGCTTGAAAATAGGTTGTTAATGTGTACTTTGGCCACCTTATGCTCCACCTCATAAGCATATCTCTTTACATGCACTTAATGCCACTTGTCAGTTTGTACTTTACTTCGAGGTCTCCTAGCAGTTTTTAAAATCGTCGGGAGGGGAGCTCGAAATCCATACACAAGCGCCACATGCCATCTATTAAAACCATGGTTTTAAATTCAACCCCCCTCCATTAATCTTCGAACAAGTTTTGGGAGGATGAAATGATTTATAGCCATTTATCTTGAATCTTTATGAACCATCGGATTTAGGGCTAGCTCTTGGGCTTAGCTCTTGGACATATGAACACTCATCTCTTTTGTACCCAAAAGGGTGCTTGGTATTTCACTTATGGATTGGCGCATGGTAATGAGGTGGGTTTTGAACACAAAAGTTTTCAATTTGGCTAACATTGGATTTATACTTTAGCAATTGGAATTAGAGTTTACACTGGCATTATGATTATGAACATGCAAAAAATTTCATAACTGTGCAAGACTTGGGAAAAGACTCATTATTCAACATTCTGGCTAACATTGGATTTATACTTTAGCAATTGGAATTAGATTTTACGCTGGCATTATGATTATGAACATGCAAAAATTTTCATAACTATGCAAGAGTTGGGAAAAGACTCATTATTCAACATTCTGGGCATTCAACTATGGAAACATTTATAACAAGGCTAAGGAACTAGGCTTGATGAAAGACTTTGGAATGTAAATGATGAGAGACAAATTATATAGGCTTACCATGTTTGAAGGTAAGGTTTGGGCTGACAGAGAATAGATGAGTTTTGCACAAATGTTGTAGGAAATCAAAAGATTTTGACTTGGTAAATTTATGTTACAACATGCACAATGCTACAAGTTGCATATTTTCACGAGTTACTCTATTTATTTGATGACCAGCATTGTGTCTAGATTATTTTGGTTCCAAGTGATGTTATACTCCATTGTAGATAAAATCCAGATCAATCATGCCACTATATAAAATTTCATCATCTAATGTATATATATTGTATTATTTTATTGTTATACACAACAGACAATAGATAATAATGATTACTAGTTGTATTTGTCAAAACTTGAAATTTCTCAATATCTGAACCTATGAATGGATATGACAAGAACACTTGAAAGTTTTCAATATCCGAAGTTGTAGGGATCTAGGTTTTCTAGAGAATTTTGGGGTATTTAGACTCCTAAGAGATTATTTCAATTGACCTATTCATGGGATACCAATATAAAAGTGTGGTTGCCTATTTTTTTATATTTTAACAAGAAATTGGTGAAACATCATCTAAGATAAATTATTATTTTTTAAAAGAAATATGATTTGATCACCAAATACTTCGATAAGTTGTGATTTATATGGTTTGAAAAACAAAACATTGCTCCCAGGTTCTATCTAGAGTAGGAAAAGGGGTGTATAGCCCCTATTTCTTCATGGTGGTTTTGGGAATGGTGAAGGAGTGCAGGATCTAATGTACTTGTGGACATGTTTTCAAAGCTTTGACCAATAGAAATTCTTTTGTAGTACTGCCACTATTTGTTTCTACACCAAAGTGGCATGTTGCCTAGTTTTAATGAGCTTCCCAAATCAACTTTACACACTCACTTGAAGGAACATAGATATGGCTCAAATGGCATAGCAGTCCATCCTGAAGATGAAATTATGGAACTATCTTTCCTACACTCAATTTTTGATAGGTAGAAACAAAGTTAGAGTCACTATTGTATAATTATGTCCACCTGAACATCTCATGCCCGTGTGCGTTAAGAATTATGGTTAGTGACACAACCGGGGGTCAACTAAGACAATATGTGATATGGTTGGTGCTACCCTTCTTGTACTTGATGTTCAGGTGGTGCAATTGCTGCAAGTACATGGACCAATTGTGATGGCAGTCATTCTATAACTTTTCCTATGTCTGCATGAATTGCAGAGGCCTGTGATCAATGTAGATGATGTTTCCTTCCCTAGAATGTAATTATTTCACTGTCAACATACCTACACAATGGAGTACATCTCTCTGTCATAGGTGGGGTATCCATGAACAACATTAGATAGTGTTTCACTGTTATAGGTCACTATATTTCCATGTTGATTGAGTACTACACCGATATCATAATATGAAGCATTTATCTCAATCTCAATTTTTTTGTTTCAAGTATGGAAGAATAAGGATTGGTGCTACACAGAGGTGGAATTTAAAATCCTTGAATGATTTCTGTTGGGGCATGACCTAAACAAACTTGGAATTTTCTCCACCCTTTTTCACCTAGCTTAGGACATAAGTGATATGAGAGAACCCCAACACAGACCTGTAATAGAAGTTGGAGAGGCCCAAGAAGCTGTAGGGCTCAGTCAGTGTCTTCAAGGATATATAATCGTGGATAACTTGGATCTTGGATGGATTCACATGCACACCCTTCTCATCCACGATGTATCCCAAATATTGGATTCTCTGCAAGTTGAAGGAACACTTCTTCAAATTGGAATATAACATGTTCTATCACAGGGTGCCCAAGATTTGTTCAATGTGCTTCAAATGTTCCTTCCATGTTTTTCTAAAGATGAGGATGTCATTGAGATATACAACCACAAAGGATTTTGTGAATGGGTGTAATATATCATGCATCATCTACATGAATGTGTTTTTGGCATTAGTCAAGATGAAATGCATGACCAGTCACACAAGAATACCTTCTTTAGACTTGAAGGTTGTCTTCTATACATCAGTTTTCGCAATCGACATCTGGTGGTAGCTTGGCTTCAAATCAATCTTACTAAAAAAATTGGTTCCCTTTCGTTGATCAATAAGATCATCAATCTAGGGGATTGGGTACCAATTCTTGACTACGATCTTGTTCAAGGCTCTGTAATCAATACAAAGTCACCATGTCATGTCCTTCTTCTCTACTAGAAAAATTGGGCTCCCACAAGGTGAGGAGCTTGGTCTGATGTGACCCTTCAGAATTAGTTCTTGGATTTGGAATTTGATTTCTTCATTCTCCATAACATAATTCCTATATATAGGTCCATTAGGCAAGAGGATCACTGGGTTTCAAATCAATTGATTTATTTACCTAATAGTGCAAAGGCACCCAAGTAGGAGAGGAAAATATGTCTTTGTGCTCTTCTACTATATTGTCCAACTATTGTTGTTGTGTAGAGATACCTCAAGTAGAGGCTTTGGTGGTTGCAGTGACCTTCCATTTACCTTCTGACTAGACGATAAAGAGGAAAAATCTCATGGTTTGAGAGACCACCTTTCTTCATTTCTTCACGGAGATTAAGGAGATCACAGTAGTTGGGACTACCTTTGATACCTTGTAGAGTTGACCTCCCAAAGTAATAATGACACTACATGGCCTAGATTCATAAATAACATAATGCTTCCACATACATGGTTATCCTAAAATAACATCACAAAATTCAAGGGGAGGAACATCACAAACTTGATTAATTGGGTTGTTTGTCATTGATGTCAACCCTTGAAGAAAGTTTGGTAGTGAACTATGGTAGAACAAAGGTTTGGGTAATGGACCCAAGTTTGTTTGATGGATAATGGTACGTGTTTTGATATATTTGTAGGTAAAACTATTCTAGATGGATAGTACATGTCATGCCATTTCTGGTGGTATGTGGAACATCACATAACTCCTCACTATTAGAGAGTTATGGCCATGTGAAGTTGGAGGACCCTCATGAGTCATCTAGAAGCCCCAAAAGGTTAAAGTAGTCAAAGTGTTTACAAAGAATAAATTATTTAAATAATAAAGTGAAGTGATGAGTGTGCTATAAGTCAAACAGGATGAAAAAGAAATTATTTAAATAATAAAGTTAATGGAGAACTTACTAATTATGAAAAGTGGTTAAGTTAAGTGGACAAGTGGTTATAAGTGGGTTAACCCTAAAATAAGGAAAGTGGGTTAATATGGTTAGAAGATAACCCCTTGAGGAAGATACATAAAAGTATAAATAAGAGGCAAGGGTCTCTCATTCAAATCACACTTGAATATCATTGAATATCTATTTTTGTGAAAGGTTATTTGGGCAGGTATCATTGATAGAGAAAAAGTGCAGCAGGAAAAGTGTGGCAGGAAAAGTGTGGCAGAAAAAAGTGCGGCAGAAAAAAGTGTGGAAGAAAAATTGCAGCAAAAAAAGTGCGGCAAGAAAACTGTGGAAGAAAAAGTGCAGCAGGAAACGTGTGGCAGAAAAATTGCGGCAGGAAACCCATGGAAGAAAAAGTACAGCAGGAAAAGTGCAGCAAAAAAATCGCAGCAGGAAAAGTGGGACAGAAAAACTGCAGAAGAAAAAGTGCAACAAAAAAATCGCGATAGAAAAATCACGGCAGTGGATTCGCGGAAACAAAATGATACAAGAAGAAAAAAGGGTATGGTTTTCATATGTGTAGTGTTCAATTTATGAATCAAGTTGAGGGTTTTCCTTGTGAATATGTTGGATTCCCTCTTGGGATTTTATGACTTGTTGTAGAGTTGATCTGAGGCAGGTCTACTAAACTTTAGTATTGGTTCATGTTTGAGGGATTTTGGTTGAGGTACGTTATTGAATTTATTGGTACAGATAAAGGTTGTATAACAGTGAGGTTCTAGCACATGCTTTGAGGTGCAAACTTGTGGTATAGTGTTTGAGGTATATGTGATCAGATTAGATTTGGATGATGAAATTGATGAGGGATTTTGGTTGAGGTACATGTTGGGTACATGGTTGAGACAAGTAGTTGATGAGTTGGCACATACATGAGGTGTATATATGGGCACTTGTTAGTAGTATTGTTGACACATGGTTTATGGATGATGTAGCATACTTGTCTTGGTATATTATTAGAATCACATATTGATGTTGGTGATGATTATGAGTTGTTGTTATATGTTTGGTTGATGCACATCTTAGTGATATTGTGCATATGGTTGAGAGTTGTCTTGGTGATTGATCTTGGTGAATAGATATGATTTAGTTGATAAGATTGATGAGACAGTTTGTTGTGATAGGT
>ML776954.1:611403-629535 GCA_009831015.1 Picea engelmannii | reverse complement strand
TCTAACAGTGCTGCCAACCTTTTTGTGAATGTCTTGGGAGTCCAATCCCATTTGCTTCTTGAGCTAATTCGAGAAAATGACAAAAAATGCATACATGAGTAAATTCTCACAAACTGTGAGCACAGTAGAAGACAGAAGCAAAGAATTAAACCGAGGAGGATGAAATTTTCCCCTTAAAAAAGGGATCCAACTTTTTCTGAGAACCTAAAGAAATGTTGGAGGCCGCCTCCTTTTCTCTGCGCGCTTTGTTGGTCTTTCGCCCTCGGGTAAGGCGTGGAGAAAGAACTGAATTATCTTCAGTTTCAGAAGTTTCCACACTGTCGTTAGAGGGGACTGAAACAACCAGACCTGCAGGGGTAGAGGGTTCCGGATCTGAGGCCCGAATTTCTCTCGCTGCTACTGGGGGGGTGGAATCCGGAAGGCTTTCGTCTGCCGGAGGATTTCCCTTAACTGTTGTTGTTTCTGGATCGAGGGCTTCATCTTCCTTTAGTGCATCAAAGCTGTTTTTATTTTCTAGAGTTGGCTCTGTTGAATGAGTGGCCTTCGGAGGCTGGGGTAGTGGATCCTTTCACCTTGGCTGCCTTCGTCGGTTAGATACTGGCTGAAAATCATCTTCTTTGACTGGTCCCAGCTCGTCAGAGGCTTTGGGGCAGCTTTTTGCGAAATGACTGTAAGCATGGCACCGGAGGCACTTAAAAGGAATCTGCTCATAGTCCAGCTCTTGGATATGGCACCATTCCCCCAAGGAGAGCTTAATGGCTTCCGGAAGGCCTTTATCGAGGTTAACCTCAACACAAATTCGAGCGCAGGTATGATGATCCCCTTTCGGCTCCACACTGTCCAGGAAACGCCTAAGCTTATTTCCAATGTCCTCCAGAGAACTTTTCCCCCAGAGATGCAAGGGAAGATGAGGTAGCCTAACCCAAACAGGGGCTGCGGTGATCCCGACTCCAGGATTGAATTCAAGAGTCCAGGGGGCTAAGAACAACCCTCTCGCCCCCATGAAATAGGGTCCAGATCTGAAAACTAGATCCCGATCCTCTGTCCTCGAGAAACTGAAGACAAAAAATCCCTTGCCTACTGCGAACGAAGAGACTTTTCCCTGTATCAACGACTTCCAACGATCATCCATCCATGCCTCCACCGTTTTGGGGCCTTGGTCATAACCCTGTAAACTTTCCAATGAGGGCCTTTTCTGCTAGAAAGAGGGCAAGATTGCACGTCTCCTCTAGAGATAGCTCCAGCGAAGGGATCTCCTCCATCTTCTTAACAAACTTAGACGAGAGAGAAGGCTTGGATTTAGGTCCTGCCGAGCAGACTAACGCTTTGAATGCTTCCAAAGGATCTTCTTCCATCTCGGCAATCGGATTCGGGGCCATTGTAGCAGGGCATCGACCACCAACAAACAAGAGGACGAAGCAAATCGCAGAGGCAAGCCAACCGCTGCTCCAAAACACATGCAAAAAACGTAAGCAAAACGCAGGAGGGACGCTCTGAAAAATGTCGATCCACGGCCTTGTATGCAAAGAAAGCAAGGGGTCGACTGCTACTTATAATACACCATTATTCATACTAGGATTAATATATATATTAAATATTAGTCCATCTTTAATATAATAAACACTAACATTTATTATAATACATAGAAATAGATATATTTTTTATAAATAATGAATAAATGTATTTGTTATTATCCTATTTTTATCCTCATAAATACTCACATTTTTATTAGGATAAATAGAAGTAATATAATAAAAATAATATTTTTATTATAAATATTCTATAAATAATGTGTTACTAATAAGTGTTATTAATAGATTTTTTATCATATCTTTATTAATATATTTTTTTCTTATTTTTAAATATATATATATTAATAGGTTGTAAGTGTTACATATAGAGTTTGAGTGGGCTTAATGGTTAAGAATATGTGTTTTCTCTTAAGAAGACACAAGTTCAAATCCTAAGGTATGTATACCTTTGTAGGAGGGGATCCCTTCCCACAAACAAGGGGATCTCATAGGAGGGGATCCCTTGTTTCACAAACAAGGCGGTCTCATACACCAATTTATTGTATTATAGGAATAAAATAATTTTATAATAAATTATTTTTAATTTTTAATATTTTTTTACAAGATTTTTAAATGTATTTGTTATTAATTTTTTTAATCTTAATAAATACTAATATATTTATTATAATAAATAAATTAGACATAATGTTTATAAATATTTAATAAAAATATTTCTTATTAACTTAGCTTTTGTCATAATAAATACTAACATTTTTATTATAATAAATAGAAGTATCCATAATGTTTTTATTATAAAGACTCTTAGATGTATTTATTTTATAATAAATAAAAGCAAGGATAATATTTGGTTTGGTTTTAATCTAGTTTGTTTAGTTAATCAATAATTTTATTATTATTATGTGTTTAATAAATATATGTAATATTAATTTATTTTTATTGTAAGATAATATTAATCTACATTTTTATTATAATAAATAGAAGTAGACATATTGTTTTTATTATAAAGACTCTTAGATGTATTTATTTTATAATAAATAAAAACAAGAATAATATTTTGTTTTAATCTAGTTTGTTTATATGTTAATTAACAAAAAAAAATTATTTATGTATTATGTGTTTAATAAATATCTGTAATATTATTTTTTTTTATAGTAAAATTAAAGTAATTTTTCTAGTAAACGGTTTTTAATTTTGTAGAAGATTTTTTACCAAATTAATAAAAGAATTTTATGGTTTGATGATTAAAATGGTTTTAATTAAAAAAATAAAAAGTTATTTATAATATTAAAATTTATAAATTTATAAAATTTAATAGTATTATAAAAATTTGTAAAATTATAAAATTTAATCATTCAAATTACAAATTTTTTATTATGTAAATCCGTCACATAATTTATTTGAAAATAAAAAAATATTTTCAAATTAAAACACATTTTTATTATACACTTTGACATATATTCAATAAATAATCATTATTTAATAGCATAGATCCATCTTAATCTTGGATCTAGCAAGTCTCTAGAGGGATCCATTCTCTTTAGGTGAAAATCTTTTTTAGAGTGCAAAATTTGAGAAAAGGTTAAAGGTTTGCACCTCTACTAGAGATTTGATCCTTGTATACTTGTTTTGATTATTGTGTCAATTCATTAATTGAGCTGACTTTTTTTATTTACACTTGTTATTCTTTATGGATATGAAGCCTAGGGCTATATTAATGGAGAAAGATAGAGAAAATACAAAAGAATTTTATAACCTATAATCTCAAAATTAAAAGAAATATGCTTTATCTCATCCTCCTCTTAGAAACAAGCCTCTTCCCCATTAAGAATAAGGCTATGACTAGATACCTAATGTATAAGAACAAGTTAAACAACATGGAAGACAAGAGGCTTCCTAAAATTGCTTCAAAATTATGTATTTGTTTTGCGGAGTGTAAAGAAAAAATAAGCATTGCTAAGATAAGAACGCATTCTTTCTCTTATATTGCCCAACCTATACCCATATTAGATCTCATTTTCAAAATATTTGTCACACTACCAACCTTTCTAACCTCTAAACTCAACAAAACTATGGTGATTTTGGAAAGCTTCTCTTAATGCTCAGTGTTTTTTTTATTATTTTATTATTTATTTAATTTTAATTTATTGTTTTGTGGATTTTTTACTATTATTTTAATGCTTTATGTTACATAGACATCTCCATTGTAGAAGGCCTTTCAACTCAATAATAAAAAATTAATAAATATATTAGTTATTAATCTATCTTTATCATAATATAAGCATTTTTATTAGGCTGAAGTACACCTATTGACAATGGGCACATTTAATAGGTTTTTAGTGCTTAATCAATTTTGTATGAACAAGATTAAATATTGATAGAATATTCTTAGTCATCTCAATAAATCAATGGTGGTGATTTGAACCACTAACTTCCTCACTATTATAAAGACATCAATTTACATGTTTATTTTTTTACTTTTACTTGATCATATTTAAAATTTACTATAATAGTTAGCGAATTGCTGTGTCTGAATGATTAACAAAGATTAACATTTTGTTACATAGTGGAGAGATGTAAATTTGGGTTTCATTTTCTAAGCCAGCCATCAACCACGAGTTTACTTCTGTGATAGTTATAACCACTAGCACAGCAGCAAAATAGCTATTAAATATAAGGAAACATAATGTTAAGTTTTGATATACATTGTGTACTTTGCTGTTTGTTTGGTTGGTTTAATTTAATTGTCACAAATGGGTCCATAAATAATCTTGGACGTTAGCGGAATGACCATTTGACTGTGTTGCAATATATAATCTGAACTTTGTGGCTGTAATTTAGCCAAGATTGTCTTGAACGTTTTAGATTTTATACTTTCCATTGGTGGCCTGTACTACGGATTAGTCTCAAAGAAAATTCATATGGTGGGGGAAAATGGAAGAGGACGGAAGCAAGAATAGTAGGTAAGCGTGTAAACTTGAACTGAAGAGAGGAGGGGCTGAATCCCAGGCGACGAAATGCCAAAAATCAAGTTGCTTATTCTACAACGTATAGGGTAGGCAGGCTACGTATTTTCTAATTTCAAAGCAGAGTTATAGGCCGACAGGAGCAGTGGTAGTACTTAAAAGAAGCAAGTACTTTGCGCGCGCAGAAGGAAAGAGTAAAGAATTGCGCAGTTTCACGGGCACGAAAACAATATGATATCGCTACTGTACACTGTAGTACTGAATCTACTGCAATGCATGCATTCAGCTCGACTCCACTTACCTAAACGATAAAAGAGTTTCTTTCTGATCCTGTGCGGTGCTGCAAGTACTATAGCTATCTGTACAACAAAAGTTGAGAGAGAGAAACGGATCAGCGCCACCTTTGTCGACAGACAGTACCATTTGAAGCTGGTGGATGCCCTCTTTTTTCTTCTTCTTGGGACAATCGAGTCTTCGGTTATCGCGTTGCATTCATTTCCATTGCTGAACTCTCTCTGTTGGCTATTACACAGCTGCTCGCCCGACAGAAGAGCAATGTCAACTCAGTCTGTTGTTCAGTACTTTGTATTGTAATTTGTATTGTCTTGTATTGTCTGCCAGCTACTCATGTAGCGCCCACCTACTATTACGTACTTTCTCTGCTCTGCTCTGCTTCGCTTCGACTCACCCTCAGATGCTGCTTCTGCTTCTGCTTCGCTTCGATCCTCTCGTGTTTATGCCTCTCGATATCAACGCATGCATATATTCAAAACGATACAACCCCCTCCAATTTTTATATATAATGTTGCTTTGTTTCGGGCATTTCTGAGAGGCATTTCATGAGATATTATGCCCGGCCCTAATAGAGTCTGATAATCTTAATGGATCCGGCGCTGCCTCAGCTGGTTATTCGCAGTTATGGAAGCCGAGATTCAGCATCCTCCTCCTCCTCCAGTTTGAGTCAAGGAGCGTGGATGGATCCGAGATTGTGGAGTATGCTGCCTCCGAAACTGATCGAGAAGATATTGGCTTGCCTCCCGCCTCCCAGCTTCTTTCGGATGCGTTCGGTGTGCAAATACTGGTACCGTCTATTGTTTTCCGACAGCTTTCTTGAATTATGCGCCGACGCTGCTCCGCAGAGGCATTGGTTTCTCCTGTTCAAGCCCGGGGTTTGGACAGAAGGATATCTCTACGATCCCTTCTCCATGTCATGGTTCAGGACATCGCTGTCTTCGTTGCCTTCCATATTCTCTGTGGTGGCCTCAGCCGGTGGGCTCCTCTGTTGTCTATCAGAGAATCCAGGCTGTAAGACGGTGCTTATATGCAATCCCTTGACAAAGGAATGCCTGCAATTGCCCTGCACTTTGAAAGAGCGCTTTGTTCCTTCTGTGGGGCTCATCATCGAGAAAGAAACCAAGGCCTACAAAGTGATCGTTGCAGGCGACGATATGATTTCACCGTTTGCTGTCAAGAATCTCACGACGGAGATGTATGATTCGGTTTGCCAGTTTTGGAGAATAGCCGGTCCTCTACCTCGCCTCTGCAATCTTGAATCAGGTAAGATGACCCATGCCAATGGAATTCTCTACTGTATGAATTACAGTCCTTTCAGTGTCCTGGCCTACGATCTGGAGCAGGGAGTGTGGAGTAAGATCCAGGCTCCCATGCGCCGTTTCCTTAAGAGCCCCAACTTAGTTGAGTGCCGGGGAAGGCTGGTTATGGTGGCCGCTGTTCAGAAGAGCAAGCTGAACGTGCCCAAGAGTGTCAGGATTTGGGGTCTCCAGGATTCCAGGACTGGGTGGGTAGAGCTAGAGAGAATGCCACAGTCCTTGTATGATGACTTCATGAAGGTCTGTGAGCAGGAAACCTTCAGTTGCATCGCGCATGGGAATATCATATTGATAAGTTGCACCAAAAGCTCCGATATGCTCACGTATGATATGTATCACAAGGTCTGGAGTTGGGTGCCCAGGTGCCCTTTTGTTCACGCTACAGAAGGCTTACAAGGTTTTGCCTTCGAGCCCAGGTTAGAGACTTCTGTCTGCTAATATTGAAAGTTCATATGTGCCATCGTTTTTGGGTTGCGCTAATGTTGCTTAAGCTTTAGGGTTGAAGTTTATTATTAGAATAGTGTCTTCGATATAGTTTATATTATATATTTTCTGTTGGTCGTCAATAGTGTCTTTCGTTCATTTCAAACAATGTGGAAACGCAGAGACATATTGTGAGCAGTTTCGCACTTTGGTTCTATGGTTCTATGTTATGTTTTCTCAATTAAAGCTACAGTGGCTATGGTTTCTTTCAATTTTCTTGCGTTATTTCGGAATCCGAAGCTCGATATTTTCATGAAAAGTTATTTTTAATCTGTAATTTGGGTTTGTTTAAGAAATGTCTGGTTTTATTAAACCAACAGAGAGACCGGAATAGTCCTCGTAATATGAATTTCTTTATGCTATACTTAGAGATTCCGATGTTCAAATTGAATGTGGCCTAAAATTATTACACTGCGTCGTGCAAGCTCTTCATGCATGTACGTGTTGTATGTCGCGAGATCGATCTTTCTCCAAATATAGTAATTTTGTTGCCTATATTAATGATTTACAGATGGCATAATTATATTTTGCAATTACAGAACTTGCATTTAAAGTGAGTCTGCCAACTTATACTATACACTTCTGTAGTTTAAGACCCACGCATTTGTTGAACATCCTCGCTTCATTAAGTTTATGCAACATTTTTGAGTTATGCGATCAGAAAATGTCTTGTATTCGAAGGAAAAAAAGTTTGTTAAATTGAAGATTAAATATACAGATCGTCATCAATATGCAAGTTCAAGGTAAAAGTAGAAGGAGGTTACAAGGTCCAACCCAAGTATCAGTACACTTTATTAATTTCCAAAAGGTTTAAAAGGACAGGTTATCCTGAGAACTCTTTACATATACAAACATAACATAGGAAGAAGATAGTGAACACTATTTGTGATCTAATGATTTTTTTTGGACAAAGCTGTGTTATGTTTTTCAACTTTTCCTTACTATTTTTTCTAAGAAAGAAAGCTTATAAGGTCCAACCGATGTATGCTTTCTACAATTTTATTACCATAGAGTTTAAAAGGACTATTACCATAGAGTTTAGAGTTTAAAAGGACCAGTTATTATGAGAACTCTTTATTTATACAAATTTGAGGTAAGAAGATAATGAACAAAAACTATAATTTAATGATCTGTATTGATGATCAATATCTATTTAGACTAGATCTGGTTTATTTGATTCTAAGAAAAATAAGGAATTGTTTGAACAATTATGTTTTTGAAGGGAAGGGTAAGTTAGGGTCTTACCCTAATCTCTCTTCTACCTAGAGTTACTTACCTTAATTTCTCTTCTATTTAGGAGTTAGTTAATTGATGTAGGCAGCCATTTTTATGGAATAAGGTTCATTAGATAATAGTGGATAGTTATTTAATGTAAACAGGTCCATTTTATGAGGCTCATTAAATAGTTGATACCCATTAATGATGGCACCACAAGTAATTAGGATTTTGTTATTAAGAATATATTTAAAGAGATATGAGATTATGAAATTTTTGTTGTGTATTGTTGTAATTGGAGCTTTGTTAAGTCAAAGTTTACTCCATCTTTTTTTTGCCCCACCTTAAGAGATAAGTGAACATTGTTTTCTTTCTTTAATTATCATAATATAAATATATCTTATACATATTTCATCTTATTATCTATTCGATTATACATGATTTTCTGAATTCTATTTTTGATATATTTGGTTTGGTTTTGTGAATTCTATTTTTTATATAGTTGGTTTGTTTCAAGTTGAAGGGTTAAATAACAATGCATAACATACTGGAGAATTTTTTGGATGTAAACTTTGTAAGAAGTTTTTAAAAATCCAAAATTTCTAAAAGACACTCCACCCATCATCAAAGACATGAATCACATATGCATAGCATCTATTTCATACTAAACTATAAAGCACCACCTGATGACTAGCCATATAAAAAATTTGCAATATCAGCTGCAATTTACACAATTTTCCCAAATCGGTCATTGAGCACGGTCATACAAATAGCTCCTTGTTTTATCTTTACAGCCATTTATGTATCCTATTTGATCGTTCTTTTACTCCTAACACTTTAGGTCATAATTCCCTTGAATCTCTCATATTCAACTGTCTTGCCTTTTGTCTTTGAGCTGCAGTTTCTTCTCCAAACAAGTCTTACTACAAATTTAATTCCATCTAAATTATCTGGAATTCGTTCCGATTCACTTCCAATCGGATTATCCAGAGATTTACTTCGCCACACATAGCACACTTCCTTCAGCGTCTTATTCAACAAGTCACGGTCTACTTCGAAAACTAAACTTCAGTGCTGAATGAGTTGCTCCTAAGTCTCGAAATCTTCTTCTATACTTCTATTATATAATGCAGTTTAGTCTATAACTGAAGAAGAAACAGGCACAGCAGCAGAATCAAGCTGGCATAACTATGGAGTAACTAATGATCTACTTCCAACTGAAAAGTTTTTTCTCTTCTATGAGCTTCTTCTCAACGTTTTCAATCTTTTACGTGCATAGGAATTACCTCTTTCTCTATGTTTTTATCTTGAAGTTCTCTCTTGCTCTGCTCTTCAAATACAACATTCTGATAGTTTGTGAATCTATCTTGATGGACAAAAATCTAGTAGGGTCAGCCTTCAAAGGTTTAGTCACAAGAGCTTTTGATGTTCACTTACTGTGCATTGCTTCTATCTTTTTCCTCCCATCTTGTTGCCTTGATTCAGATAATTCAGATTCTAGAATCCATCTTTTTCCTTGTTTCCTTAATTCAGATAATTCAGATTCAGATTCTAGAGTATAGTAGAATATTTTTATTGAGGATAGGGTGAAGAAATACTGGATAAACAATAAACAATAAACAATAATATAATTTATTTTAAAGATGTTTAGACTTCTTATTTGTTTTTTCATCAAGTTAAATAAACTATGTAACTATTAAAATCAAGATAATGTATCATCATATGTACTTTATTCTCAAATCTCTTCGTTTATAAAATATTGTATAGATTCTTCTTCAGGTATACAAAATAATGTTGGTATGTTCTTCTCCTGTTTGTTTCCACTGCTATATGATGACAGATTACGAAATAATGTTTGTATGTTCTTCTCCTGTTTGTTTCCACTGCTATATGATGACAGATTAACCTAAATTGGCATATTATATGTACATTTTCTCTCCAAAATAATGTTCTGAAAATCTCCATATGGCACTTATCCAAGTTCAAAATAATGGTGTTCTGAAAATCTCCATTTGGCACTTATCCAAGTTCAAAATAATGTTGTTCTGAAAAATCTCCATCTGGCACTTATCCAAGTTTTTTAAGTAAATTCTTTTGGCAATGGTGATTGATGTATTTATTTATCCTCTTACGTGCTTCACAGGTGAGAGTTTCTGAGAGCACGCAATAGCTTCTCTTTTACTGCTTAGTCGGGTTCGGGTGAGGGATGAAAATATAATTTCTTTTCATGTTTGTGCGGATTTGGTATGTTCTGCTATAAGCATATCTGGTACATTCTTCGGTTCTACCATTGAGATCTCTGAATCATATTTAGCATGAACACAATTGAAGTTTGTCCACGAATATTATGGAAACAGGCAGGTTTGGTGCTCTTTTATCTGTATCGATCTTCTCCTTTATAGTTACCGGTGATAAGGGTGGTCGCACATTCGCTTATTTGCAGATACCTCCAGCCTTCTTGAACTTATCCATAATTTGTTCATTTCTGTTATCTCCCCCGACCTACTTTTAATGCCTGGAAGTTTCCACGTTGCATCCTTTGTTCCATTCCAAGTTTATGTTATTTGTATTTGAATTTCTCCCTTGCAGCTGAAGATCGCTCTAGTATTTATCTATATCGGTCATTGTGAACATTCTCTTTTTAGTCAGCTCAATTGGGGGCAGCTCAATTGGCAATTGGTTTCAGTTCAATTCTCTTGATAAAAACCAGGGAGCAGTTGCTCATTCTACCAGTGATAAAAAAAAAAGACAATCTCTTTTTCATCTATCATCTATTCAATCTTAAATAATCACATATACTACAGTACTCTAAACCTTTTGTATAATTATTTTTTCAAAATATAAATGTAATGTTGTCAAATTATTTTTCATGATCTTTCTTATATATGGTCCTCTTAAATCACATATACTACCGTATTCTAAGCATTTTGTATAAAAAAAAATTCAAAATATAAATGTAATGTTGTCAAATTATTTTTCATGATCTTTCTTATATATGTTCCTCTTATGGGGTGCCCAAATTTCTCTTTATAATACTTACAAGGTATTTTTATGAAGTGTCCAAATTTCTCTCTTATAATACTTAAAATAATTCAAACCAAATGGTGAAAATTTTGATAAGAATTTTTGGTTCATCTCTATTCATAATAGGAATCTAATTTTAATTTCAGTTTTTAATTTCATTTTATGGTAAGGATTCATCTAATTTTAATTTCATTTTATTGTAAAGATTCATGTTAATAAAAATTTGTATCTAAAAAAATTAAATAGTTTGAATTATAATTTTTATAATTTATTTTAGATGTATTTATGTTAGTTAGTTGTAATCTTATTGAATTTAATAAAACTAAAAACTTATTGCATTATAATATTATTTTTATATAAATATTATATCTATAATATTTTTATTTATGGTTAAATTTATTATCTTTTATTTTATTTTTCTATATAGTAGTTTTAATATTAGGTGTGTACAATTTTTGTGATTTTAATGGTTAAGAGTATGTTTTTTTTCTTAGAAGATTACAAGTTTGAATATTTTTTGATCATTTAAAATGAATCTAGGCTAATTCTAATCTCACTCATCAAAGCATAACTCAAAACTAAAAAAATATTACATTACAACATTGTTTTTATGTAAATATCAATGTATAATTGTTATATCTATGACTAAATTTGAGAATTATCAAAAGTAACCATACTTACATATTACATTAAGAATTTCCATTGAGAAGATTAGTCTCTAAGATGATGCTATAGAAGGGTTCAACTTCTTTCTCATAGATTCTTAATTATTCAGACATGCCTTTTAAGCGCATTTGTTGCCGTAGATATTGTAATTTTTCTAAGGAGTGTGACCTTCCCTGAACACATAGAAGGTCTGGATTATTCAGGCATGCCCTTTAAGTATATTTGTTGTCATATATATGATAATATTGCAAGGAGTGTGAACTTACCTTCAAAAAGAAGGTTAGAAGGTTTGGTTGATGATAGATTTGGGGGTTAGGGGAGATGGTTCTTCTTTGGGATTTGGTGGCTCAAAACATGAGGTGGGTTGTCAAAGTTCTAAGGCATTTGTGACTAATAAAGAGATTGCTTATCAAGTGGAAAAGTCTTGTGAGAAGAGTATCAAGATTTAAGAAGGTTGAGCTAGGGAAGATCCAAAAAGTGGATTACCATGTTTGGAGGCTCATTTTGATGTCAAGTCCCATCTATGTTTTTTTTGGTAATTCCATCAAAGATTTAACACCTTTAGATTTGCAAATTCCTCCTTTTCACTTTGAAAAGTAGGAATTGTAAATTTGTTAAGGGTGGGAGATAATGTAGTGGGGGGTTTTGGAAATTTGATGTTGTGTATATGCCAGTCTAATAATTAGAATTGTTGGTGTTAATGATAAGGTGATGGGTTTTATGGATGGGCCTTCAAATGTTTCTGATACTAGTGATTAAAGTTGGGAGGGTGGAAAACAAAAAAAAAGGGATTTGTCATGGAGAGTGGTAGGTATACTTTAAGATTGAGAAAGTGGACTTTAGGTGATGTGTATGGGGGCATTGAAGGAGAATTGAATAATGTGGAAGGTAGATGTCATAAGGGGTTGATAATAGGAAGAAGACCAAACTTGTGTACTGCTTTAGAGAAGGTTGTTTTTAATGAGGTATTATTAAGTAAACAATATTATGTTATGGGGAATCTTAGAGGAAATAATGGCCCAACTGGAAGTGCATCGTGATATTATCATCCCTAAATTGTTAAAAGACAAGCCCTTAGGAGGTTGGTGGAGTCTAAATTTCCTAAAATTTTATTACTCTAAGAAAATCTAGGGGAAAGGAATAAGATAATTGAAGATATTTGGAATATTTTATGGGGGTGGGAGTTCATATATATAGATGTTAGGGGTTGATTGGGAGGTTTTATTATTGGGTGGAAGGACATATATTTATATTGTTCCATCTATTGGTCCTTTTAATCATCAACACGAGTATATTTTTACTTGCATGACTTGGATATTAATTTTTTTATTCTGAACATTTATGGTCCCAATTTAGAGAGGGTGACGTATTGGGAGAAAATCCTTAGCATGCCCTCTAGTAAGAAGGAAAATGTTGTTGTAGGGGGTGATATCAATTTCTTGATTAATGGGTTTACTAAAATATGGGGTCCATTGACACAAGTTGAATCGTTGTCTAGATTTTTTGTGATGAAGTTGGAGGAGGTGGGTCTCTTTGACGTGGAACCAATTAACACTATACCTACATGGAGAAATAAGTAGCTAGGGGAGAATAGAGTTTATAAGAGGCTGAATCTCTTTCTCATTTAATAATTCCTAATAAATAAATAACTCTATGTAAGACAATGGGCTAGTTCTAGGGGGGTAATCAGATCATTTCCCTATTTTTCTTGAGATGACATCCATAGGGAGAAACCCCCAAGTCCCTTCAATTTCAACCCATCGTAATTGGAGGATGAAGAATTTGCGAATTTGGTTAAAGTGAAATGGGTGCCTTACGATGGATCCTCTATTATGTCTGCATCTCTTTATTTTGAGGGAAACCTAAAGATGATATTTTCACTAATCCCACAAGAAAAGACAAAAGGATGAGAAAGAAATTGTAGATATAGATGCAAAGCTAGAGGACTTATTCCTTCTAGAAATGGTTGGATATCTAAATGAGAAGTTCAGGGGGAGGATTAATTATCTGGAGTAGAGGAAAACAAAAATTCTAGTTAACAAGGAGGTAGCTTGGAGATTGAAAAGTAGATCCTTTTGGTTAGAAAAGGGAATGAAAACTCAAAGTTCTTTCACCAAACTTATGTAGTTCATAATTTGAATGCCGACACCATTTAGAAGATTACTAGGAATGATGGGTCAATAGTTTCAAGGATATTTATAAAGTAATGTTGATCATTTTAATTAAACATATTAAGGTTGAAAGTAGATTTCCATAGCTAAAGTGGTAATATTGATTTCATTTTTTTCTATCTTTTTGAATGAAGCAAAAAATCTTTGCTTGATGGAGAGTGTTTCAAAAGAACAACTGCAAACAATTCTTCATTCATTTCAAAAGGACAAAATATCAAGGCTTAATGGCTAGCCAATTGAGTCTTTCTAATGTTCTCTGAACTCATAGAAGAGGATTTGTTGAGAGTGGTTGATGAGTCAAAGACGATTGGAAAAATGTTGGGTGATTTTAATTCCACCTTCATAGCACTAATTCTAAAATATAATGACCCTTCCTCATTTGATAAATTCATACACATTTCTCATTTTAGTTGTATTTACAAGATTATGGAAAAGCTAATAATTATGAGGGTGAAGTCATTTCTTTTTTACTTGTATCTTATGAAAAAATTGGCTTCTTATGAGGTTGATATAAGATCCACAAAGCCATTGGATTAACCCAAGAGGGTCTCCATTCCATCAAGACAAAAAATATGCAAGTAATCGCTATTAATCTATACCTTTCAAAGGATTATGATAAGGTCAATGGACTATACTTAGTGCTGATGTTGATTCACTTGGGATTCAATGTTCCTTTTGTTATGTAGGTTATGAAATATATTTCTTCTATGTCTTTATCAATCCTAATAAATGGATCAACCTTCATATTTTTTAGACTTGTTAGAGGGTTGAGACAAGGTTTCCCCCTGTCACCCTTCCTCTTTCTCATAATGGTAGAAATTTTGAGCATATCCTTAATGGATGCAAAGAGATCTAGTGATTTTAAAGGTATTAAAATGGGAGACTCTCTTTATCTCTCTCATTTGTTTTTTGTGGATGACATTTTGTTGTTTTGTGATGGACCTAGAAGGGATGCACATAAACTGAAAGATATATATTCAACTTGTATCTCTCAGCGATAGGAATGTTAATAAATCATGGAAAAATCACAATTTCCTTGTAAGGGGTGGAGAAAGAAAATGTAGGATCTCTATATTAGTTATTTCCTTTTCATCATGTATAGCTTCAAGACGGGTTAAAATATTTGGGGTTCTACTTAAATCCAAATTATTATGGAAATAAAGATTGGGATCGACTTGTATCTAAGGTTAAGAAAATTCTTTCATTATTTTGCAATAAATGGCTATATATAGGAGGTATACTTATCATGGAAAACCCCATTTTAGAGGCCATTCCTAGTCTTTGGATGTCCTTATCCTTCATTCCCAAAGGGGTACTTGAGAGAATCAAATGGATGATATTTATGTTTATTTGGGTAGGGGAGGTCAGGAAAAATGTGGTATGGCTTGGATCTAGTGGAAAAAAATTGTAATTCGCAAGGAGTGTCATGGTTGTGGCCTAAAAAATATTCATATATTCGCATAAGCATTGGTTGCTAAATTTGGTTGGAATCTAATTTGGATATGGATGTGTGGTGTAAAGTGATTATACAAAAATACGTGATGTATGATAATTTAGAGGACTCAATAAGGAAGCCTATAAAATCATATCACAACACTAAATAGTTATCTAGAAGATAATGATAATGGAATTCTCAGTGAAGGGAGATTATCTTGTATGGATTATAGGAAGATAAAATTGAGTTAGGAACGATGTTAACCCTTGGATCATATGTGGTGCGGTGTTTCACTAGATTAAATGGAAACTTGGTCAACCTACTACACGAGAAAGGTTTTTTAACTCTAAATAAAATGGAAAATTAAGAAATGTACACCCTATAGAGTCAAGAATAGAAATCAACAAAATTTATTGGGTTAGTAGGTGAAGATGTTTGACAAAAAAATTTCTATGATGTATATTGTGTTATTATTCAACAATTTTTGTTGTTGTTTTATTTTTGTTAAATTTTTATGAAGCATGTTACATGATTATAAAAAAAATTCCTTTATCGTTGTTTTAAGGTTGCTTTGACATGGAATTTAGGTGTTGTTTGAGGGCTCATTTTTTGTAAAGTGTTTTTTAATGACTTTTCCTTTGATAGTTCTTGTAGCTAGTATTTGTGTCATTAATAGATATTGCATGGTGGAATGTTTATTTTGACTTGAGATTTTGTCTCGGGATTTTTTTTTTTATAAATCTTAAATCTCACATCTTATGTGGTATTTACTTTTTGTAATAAACTTCATTTTGGATTTTTAAACTTTATGTTATTCAAATTGTTTAGTTTTGTTCTAATTAATTTATATATATTTAATTAGCATGCAAGAGATAAGTAACAATACAATATGTTTGGATCTCTTGTATTTTAACTTCACAAAAATGGATCTTACATGGATGAATCAAGTGGCAGTGGCTAGGGTTTTTCCATGGACATCTATCTAGTCTTTTGTGGCTATGATATGGCCTTGCATAGACTTTCTCTCTTCTCTAAGATAAATTTCCATGCCTTCTTCCTCAGTGGGTATGGTTTAGAGTTTCTCTTCCCTCCTAAGTGGATTTGTTCCTAGCATGGTGATGACAAAATCCACTTTAGTAGCGCCTCCATCCTTTGGTTTTCCCAAATATCACATGGGAGATAGTCTCAGATAGTATATGGGAGCCAATATGGATAGTGAAAGAAGATATGTCCCTCTTCAAATGGTAATCGAGTAAAAAATATTTCACCAATATGGTGAAGAATGCCTTTTATTCTCCTCATCTTCTAGTTTAGGATATTCCTGCCATAACTATTCCTATAGCAAAAGGTGTTGCATTCCATGCAGATTTCTACAACACCAATGGTAGATTGTTTTTCATTTCAACGACCTTTGATGACATTTAGTAGATCTACAAAAATGGATTTTGGACTCTTATTGGTCACAAGTGGAGGATATTATTTATCACTATGTAAAGGGATTCTTCATTGTTGAATTTGATCTTGTTGACGAGAGAGAYTTTATTTTGAACTTCAAACCTTGGTTCGATATGCCTAGAATATTCCTTTAATGCCTAAATACTATGTCTATGGAACTTTGGGTCTCATACACCAATATGGTGTTTGGCTTGGCCGCRAACTTAAAATTGTATTATTATTATTATTATTATTATTATATCATAAATCCTAATTTTCCTCCTTTAACCAAGTCTATGCCCCAAAGACTCATGCCTAGTATAAAAAATCTTATTATGGAACCCATATCCCTACTTAGAGGTAAGGATAACCTCYTGAGGTACTATGTKGTGATTCAAGGTGTTTTTCGTGGCCATGTATTCCCAAAATTTTCCTTTAGGATCCAATCCTCTTTTTKCCTCCCATCACCATGTTGAAGGACTCAAGATCCATAATTAGTGCTCAAAATATTCTAGMGATGCTTGAATCCCCACTTGCAAGACACAGATWCCCTTGARATGTCTTATGAGGTAGTTTTACTCATCATTCTTAACCTTGAATTCATAGAAGCTCCCTTTATGGCCTAAGTCATAGGATTCATCCCTCAACCATGTCTAAATCCTTGAAACCAATACCTAGTGATGAAATCATCTTGAAGTCACCAATATTACCCCTCATAGTCTAAAGATATTGTTGGGAGGCCATGTGTTGTGGTTAGAGGCATTGTTCTTGTTCATAGATACCTAGAGCTTCCTTTAGGGATTAAGGCCCAAGTTTCTTCCCTTGACCATGTTAATCACCTTGATACCCATACCCACTACTCAAAACCTACTAAATTCATTGATATCTCCACTTGGAGGTGAAGGATACCCCCGATAAGTCATTTTTTGTGTTTTGAGGCATCGTTCTATGCCTTGGATACCTAGAATATTACTCTAGGGCCTACATCTTGTGTTTCCTCCCATGACCAAGTCTAGGCCCTAGAGACCCATGTCTAGTGCTTGAAACCTCCTAATATAACTCGTATTCCCATTCATAGGCCAAATATAACCTTATGAGGTCCCATGTCATGGTTTGATGAGTATTTGTTGATCTTGACATAGAAAGGATACCTTTAGGGACCATGGCTTGGGTTTTCTCCCTCAATTATGTATAAGGCCATGAGACCCATAACTAGTACTAAAGAACTCACATTTCCCTCCATATCCTTATTCTTAGACCAAGGATCCCCTCAAGAGGTTATTTGTGGTGGTTCAACACATCATTCTTGGCCTTGAATGTCTAGTATCTTCCTTTAATGCCTAAGGCATGGTTTTCCTCACTTGACTATGTCGAGGACCCCTAGACCCATCACTAGTGATCAAAACCTCATAATGGATTGATATTCACACACAGAGGCTAAGAATATCACCGAGAGGCCATGTGCAATGGTTTAATGTGTCGTTTTTGTCCCTAGATGCTTATATGTTTCCTTTAGTACCAAAGGTAGAAGTTTTCTCCCTCAACCATGTCTAGGGCCTTGAGATCCATATCTAGTGTTGAAACCCTCCTAATGGCCCA
>ML776954.1:537894-611091 GCA_009831015.1 Picea engelmannii | reverse complement strand
ATATGAAGGATTAGTAAGATTCGCCAAGGTTTCTACATTTTAAAATAAATTTCCATCCTTAAAATCATCCTTGTTGATATTCACACACAACGGCTAAGAATATCACTGAGAGGCCATGTGCAATGGTTTAATGCATCTTTTTTGTCCCTAGATGCTTATACGTTTCCTTTAGTACCAAAGGTAGAATTTTTCTCCCTCAACCATGTCTAGGGCCTTGAGATTCATATCTAGTGTTGAAACCCTAATGGCTCAAATTTCCATCAAACAATTTGACAAACAATATGATAAGAATTAAAAAAAGATAGATCATCAAATAATTAAATTTCAATTCAAATCACTTTTATCATCACCTTTATAATCTTAATAAATTGAAAATTGACTTTTTTAAAATTATTTTTTCAATCATAAATTTGTAATGAGTATTTATTTATATGATGTGACAATTATATATAAAGTAAATAATTTAAATGAGATATTTACAAACTAAATATTTATGTAATTTGGTCATAGAGTAATTATTTATTTAAAAAAATATAAAAATAAATAAATAATTGAATTGGGCCATTTTACAAAATAATTATTTGTGAATTTGTTGTGTTTATGATGCAAAACCTCATAATCAAATTTATCCTTAACATTTATGTGTTTGAATAATAGAAAAAATAAATAAGTGAATTGGATTATGTAAAAAATAAATAAAAAAATTATTCATGAATTTGTTTTTATTTATGGCCCAAAGTATCATAATTAAATCATACTTATAATGTTAATGTGGCAAGGAAGGGCTTAGCTCCATTATACCTGTTAATTCACCATACATTGATTCTCTTAACATATATGATGAGATAATCCATTTCGAATAAAATTAACAAATTATACCACCACAAAACATAAGTGATGTTAATACCACCTTTAGAGCCACACAATATAAGTGATGCTAACTTGTAGTGCTAAAAGATATGTTTTCTTGTTGTAGTTGGAGATGCCCATTGTTGCCCTTGCTTTTCATTTTAATTATGGAAGGTTTGAGCCTAGCTTTTAAAAGAATTCAAGAGGAAGGCTTATTGACATGCATAAAAGTTTCAAGGCTAATTAAGATCCTCTATCTTCTGTTTGTCGATGATATCCTAATTATGACAAAATCAACTATTGTAGAGTGGCATAAAATAAAAAGAGCTTTGGGAAGATTTTGTAATGCATCCGGTTTTAATATCAATGATAAGAAAACTTATTTCCTTCAGCATGGCATGCAACAACACGAATTGGAGATTTTAAAGGCTACTTTTCATTATAATTTTCTTGATCTTTCTAATGGTTTTAGGTATCTTGGCTATTTTTTGAAGATTGGCAGGTACAAAAAAGAGGACTGGCAATGGATTATTGCCAAGTATGAATGTCAGATAAGTCATTGGTGCAATATATGGATTTCTTGTACTTGTCATTGGACTTCTATAGGATATCCTGAACCTGCTGGCGGATGTGTTGGATCCTCTCAATGAACCGAGTGGCTTTGTCAGCCTCAGTTGGAGCAAGAGAGGAGTCGGTCGAGGTGACCGCAAGGGGAAGTGCAACATCTATGGGACCCAATGGCTAGAATCCCAACCCCACCTGAAAGGGGTTGTGGTCGGTTGAGCTATGCAGGGATCAGTTGTAGCTATGATGGACATAGGGAAGACTCTCATCCCATGTGCGAGGGTGCTTGGAATTATACATGTGCAGGATATGCACGATCATTCGATTTACGACCTCGGTTTGGCCATCTGTCTAAGGGTGGAAGGCCGTGGATTTGGTGAGCTTGGTGTCCAGCAGTGACCAGGGGCTCGACCAGAATGTCCTGAGAAATCGACTGTCCCGATCTGAGACAATGTTTTGTGGGATTCCAAAATGTATCCAGACCCATTCAAAGAAGAGCTTGACAGTGGCTTCTGCTATGATGCTCTTCTTGCAAGCAACCATAATCGCCATCTTAGAAAAGCGATCAACAACCACAAAAACATAGTCATTTCCCCACTTGGTGGATGGGAGGCCCGACATGTAGTCCATTGAGATGGATTCCCATGGCCTGTCAGGAGTAGGAAGAGGGGTGTATAGGCCCTGTTACTTAGTGGTTGGTTTGGCAATAATGTAGGCAGTGCAAGACCTGATATACTTGCTGACCTCCTGTCAAAGTTTCGGCCAGTAGAAATGTTTTTGTAGCATTTCCACTGTCTTTTCAATGCCGAAGTGTCCTACCACACGGTTGTAGTGGGCTTCCCAGATCATCTTCGCTCACTCACTTAATGGAACACATATATGGCCCAACCGACACAACAACCCATCTTGAAGATGGAAATTATCGACAACTACCTTTGCACCCAACATTTGGTAGGTGGTGGCGAAATCCGGGTCTGTCTCATAGAGTTGGGTCCATCTAGAGGTCTCATGGCCGCAGGAGTCTAGCACTGTGGTGAGTGTCGAGATTGGTGGTCTACTGAGGTAATCAAGGACGTGGTTGGTGCTTCCTGTTTTATACTTGATGTTGAGGTGGAATTGCTGCAAGTATGTGGACCACTTTTGATGGCGATCATTCTACAATTTTCCTTATGTCTGCATGAACTACAGTGGCTTATGATCAGTACTATCTCCCTCCCAAGAATGTAATGTCTCCACTAGCGGCATGCTTGCACAATGGAGTACATTTCTTTGTCGTAAGTACGGTACTTACAGACAACATATGATAGTGTCGCACTACGATAGGCCATGGGGTGGCCATGATGTGTGAGAATGACACCCACAGCATAGTCTGAAGCAGCAGTCTCAATCTCAAAGGGTTGTTGCAGGTCTGGTAGTGAAAGTACTAGGGTTGAGCACAAGCGTTACTTCAAATCATCGAACGCTTGTTGTTGGGGTCAGCCCCACACAAATTTTGCCTTACCACCACCTCTGGTTATTTGGCTGAGGTCCCATGCAATATGGGAGAATCCCAACACAAACATGTGGTAGAAATTGGCAAGGCCCAAGAAGCTCCGAAGCTCAGTGAGTGTGGTAGGGGTTGGCTAGTCACGGATGACTTGGATCTTGGCTGAATCCACATGTACGCCATGTTGATCAATGATGTAGCCTAGGTAATGGACCCTGTCCATGCCGAAGGAGCATTTTTCCAAGTTGGCGTATAGCTGGTGCCGCCGCAGGGTGTGCAGAACCTGTTGAATATGTTGCAAGTGTTCGGCCCAAGTCTTGTTGTAAATGAGAATGTCATCCATATACACCACTACAAAAGTATTGGTGAATGGTCACAGGATATCATCCATCATCCTCATGAAATTGGTTGGAGAATTTGTCAGACCTAAGGGCATGACCAACCATTCAAAAAGGAATTCCTTTGACTTGAAGGTGGTCTTCCATACATCAGTTTATTCTATCGGGACCTAGTGGTAGCTAGACTTCAGATCAGTCTTACTGAAGTATTTGGGCCCCATGATTTGATCAAGGAGGTCGTTGATTCGAGGAATCGGGTGCCAGTTTCTTACTGTGATTTTATTTAGAGCCTGATAATCAATGCAAAGTTGCCGAGTTCCATCTTTCTTTTGTACTAGCATGATTGGGCTCCTACAAGGTGATGAGCTAGGACGGATGTGCCCCATTGTGGAGAAATTCTTGGATCTGTCGCTTGATCTCCTCATTCTCTAACAGAGAATGGGGATAGACTGGCCCATTGGGCATCGGTGCGTCGGGGCTCAGATCGATGGGGTGCTTGACCTGGCAGTGTAGAGGTACCCCGGTAGGTGAGGAGGAGATATCCGAGTATTCTTCCATGACCTTATCTACTTACTTCTGCTGTGTGGAGAGGTCAGTCGCAGAGACCCTGAATGTGGTTGTGATTTTTCTCTGATTCTGAGAGCGAATCATGAAGAAGATAAACTTCCCTGTCTAAGAGATGACCTTCCTTCATTGCTTAGCAGAGATCAAGGAAATAGCACTAGGTGGGACAACCTCGGGTATCCTATACAATTTCATGTTCAAAGTAATAATAACACTACGAGGCCTAGACTCATATACAACATGACGTTTCCATAAATAAGGTTGGCCCAAAAGAAAATCACAAAATTCGAGAGGAGAAACATCACACAATACCTCGTCTTTGAGGGGATTGATGTCGTACAACAGTCGACACTGTTGTATGACACGGAAATCACTTCCTTGGAGGAGCCATCCAATGGTGTAGGGTTGTGGGTGCAACGTTGTTGACAGGGCCAACCGCTTGATGACCTCTGCTGAGATGAGGTTCTTCTAGCTACCACTATCAACAATGAAGTGCAGCGGGGTGCCTTTTACCCACATCTTTGAATGGAAGAGGCGCTCTCCTTCTTCTGGCTCATCTGGTTCACCATGTTGGAGCTTGGTGGTCACAACGGTGGCACTGGGTTCCGCATCAATGATCCGTCTTCCCCTTTCTGGTTCTAAATCAGAGTTAGAACCCGCATATGATTCAGAGGCTTTCACTTCTTCCACCAGCATCTGCTTTGAGAGGCAGTCAACAGTGTTATGCCAAGGGCTCTTATGGAAGTCGCACCACTTCCCTGTATCTTTCTTTGTCTTTCTGGTGTCCTTCTTTGCTTGCAACTTGGACTGGTTGTCCTGATATTTTCCATCTTTGCTCTGTCCTTTGTTCTGTGGGTTGGAGCCGCCCTTTCCTAGATTTTTTTGTGAGGGTTTCCCCAACCCAAATTGTCGCTTCTGCTCGATTTTGACATCATATCGGTAGGCCACACCAAAGGATGAGATGTCCAGAAATTCCATTTCGGTCTAGATGTATCTATGCAGAGCACCGTGATACTTGAGCACCAGATGTCTCTCCGAATATTTGATACCCATCTTGGTGCGCAAGGTATGGAAGATATTTGTGAAATCTGGCACTGCTTGGTCTCTTTCTTGCTGTAGTGTGGTCCATTTGGTATACAAGTCATCATAACTTCCAACAGGGTAGTATTGTTCCTTAATAGTATCCCTGAAGGATTACCAGGTGGTCGTGACTGTAAATAATGAGGGTTCCTTTGTTTCCTTTTGCTCACAGAAAGTTTCCCACCAATCTTTTACATGGGGAACATCTTTGAGCAGCGCAAAAGTAATCTTTTCTCTATTTGAAAAGTTATGGACAGAAAAATACCCTTCTAGTAGATTCAACCACTTCTCTACAACATCTGCGTCTATCTGACCTTCAAATATAGGAATATCGAAGTTTATTTGTACCTTGAAGGGGGCGATGACTCCGCTCGAAGAATATGTGTCGCCTCTTGGTAGTCACCGAAGGATTTGTGCAAAATTATCCATCATCTCATTCCTCTGTTGCGTGAGGGCTTCCTCAATCAACAATTTGAAAGGATCTCCTATCCCGTCATCTTTCTTTTCTCCTTCCATGAGAGGTCGCTTGGGTGTGTGAGAGCTTTTGTCCTCAAGAGAAACAAGCTCTAGACCTAACACTTTGTACTCCGACCTCGTTGGGGACATGCATTAAGATGACAAGGAGCAGACAACTTTGATACCACTGATCCAGATTTTATGAGAAGAATGAAATGACTACAAATTATTACCAGATGCTTAACACAGAATAACAGAGATATAGTAAAACTGGTTTTTTATTCAATAAGGAAATAAGTTGAAACTACAAAATGCAACGGAAAACAAGCTTGCTAGAATGGTGGCGGCTTATCTCTGAGAAGAGATGTGACATATGCACTCATTCACAAGAAGATGATTACAATGAGGCTCACAAGGCCTTTTTACAATAAACATGAGTTTCAAAAACCCTAAACGTCCAAAAACCTAACCCTAGGAGATGAAGCTCCAAAAGTCATGTGGGCCCTGTTTGGGTAAGTCAGTACATCAACTTCTTGGGGTCGTAACTTTTGCATACGATCTCTGTTTTAGGCATATGATAACCCATTGGAAAGATTTATCTGAGGACTACAACAGTTGCACAAAATTTCATGATGAAATTATGCAATCGCAATATACCCCAAAAAACGTCGTTTAGGGCCTCAAAATGGCTCCAGAAGTTTAGGACCTGAAAAACTGCTAAAAATAATAAATTATCAAAATTGTGAGAAAGTTGTTTTGAGCCCGCTGGAAAAGGTGGGTGGCCACTGATATCCACCTGGATCAGGGACGCTTAATACTAATCAAGGGTGTTCTTGAAATCCAACCAGTTTATTGGTTGGCACTTGCAAACTTGCCTTCCCTAATACTTCAAAGAATTCGACAGTTAATCTTTAGTTTTCTTTGGCCTGAGAGAAACAAAAAAAAGAAGATACACCTGTGTGCTTGGAAACTTATTGCACACCCTAAACAACATGGGGGTTGGGGCTTGAGAAACTTGGGTAGTTTTAGCAGAGCTATGACAACAAACACATTGTGGAGAGCACTTATGCAGGAGGGATTATGACATCGAGTCTTAAAGGATAAATACTACCCCTTTGTTTCAATTGCTCGATGGTTGTGCACGGTAACTGTAGTGAATTTTAAAGGGTCTCATACCTAGAAACATCTATTAAAATCATTTCATATCCTCCTACATTGGTTAGCTTGGAGGTTGGGGACAAGTCACTCTAGTTTGTTGGGAAAAGACCACATTATGGGATTGGGGGATGGGGTTGTTATGTTTGAAGAGGTGATCTTAGCTATCAACAAGAAAGGCGTATACTACCTATACCAAGCACAATGTGAGTCATGTGTGGGGATGATTGGCTCAAATTGGCTATTAGGTGGCGATCTGTATTTAGAGGGATGTCTTTCTTTGGAATGACAACTTTTCTGTCGAGCTCTGATTAACGCTGGTGTCCAATTAGCTGAGAAGCTGAATGAGCTTATATGGATGGGGGGAGATGCATCGGGATAAATTTCTGTTAAAAACGTTTTTGTGGCCACTTAAAAAAAGAAATGGAATTTTGTGATTGGTGGTTGGAGGAAAGCGTTATGGTCCTAGGCTTTCCCTTTGAAAATAAAACTTTTTACGTGGTTAATTGCTGAGAATAAAATCCTCACCTGGGATATTCTACAACGCAGAGGCTTTTTAGGACCGAGCTATTGTCAATTATGTAAAAAGAGCATGGAGACAACATTCCATTTGTTTGTGGAGTGTTCTTTTGCCCTTGCGGTCTAGAATAAGATAACATCATCCTTAAATCTTTTGGGTAGGTGGACTGGCGATACCTTATCGGGTTGTTTTAAATTCTGGAAAGATCAAAACTTATCATATCCATGTTTACTGGATGTCATTTGTTGGCTTATTTGGAAGGAAAGGAACCTGGCCATTTTTGAAGATGGCATTCCTAGTTTGTAGAAGGTGGTTTTTCTTTCGATATCAACCATGGGGGATTGTAATACAAAAACAAAAATTGCCTGCCGCAGACATATTCCTGCAAATCTTGTTGTGGGTGGTGTTGTTGGTTGGTTTGATGGAGTTGCACATTCATCGGGCAATAATTGTGGAGATGGTGGCATAATTAGGATCAATGAGCATAGAAGTTATAAGTGGTTTTTCAACTGTGGGCTTGGAACAAATACTAAAGCTGAGCTCTTGGGAGCTTAGGCCCTTCTCACTCTGGCAACTTGCCTTTCAATTCTGGAGTTCCATGTCTAGGGAGACTAAAAAATTATCATTGATTGGTTCAAAGGGAAGGGACGTCTTCAGGTGGCTGCCTTGGAATGCTGGAAGGACCATCTCAGGGAGATTACCAAGATCTTTCAGAAAATTACATTTTCTCATGTATACAGGGAAGAAAACAAAGATGCAGATAGTCTATCCAAACATGCGCTCTTACAAGCTCTAGGGAAGATTGTCTATTATCGATGTGAGGAGGAACATGAGGGTCCTCATTAGTATTTAGATCTTTATTAGTTTGTATGCTCCTGGTATAATAATTTGTGTTTTGTGGAAGCTAGAAGTCCACTAGTTGTCCATTGGCTAGAGTTTGATAGGTGCATCTTTTTTGTCTTTTTGTTGATTGGAGAAGATATGTATAGTTTTTTGGTAGTGGTATCCATGTTCCTGCCTATGATAATGTTGACTGTTTTTGGTTTAGTAGTGGGGAAGGTTTTGTCTGGTTTGTATTTGGGACTTTTGTTTTTGCTGAATACTTGTAAAGAATAGTTTATATTTAATATAAATATAAAACGTATTTTTTTGTGAAAAAAAAAGTAAAAGTTCTAGTTTTCAGAGAATAAATACTCTCCACCCATGACTTGCTAGTTGAAGAAATATTTATAAAAAACCATCTACATTACATTGTAATATTCTCACGGGGAGGGAATACAAACTTATTGAGCAATAAAGAATTTTGTCCAACTATTTTTTTTTTTCAATTACCTCTTTCTTCTAAATTCTTATGAATGAACTAATCATATCTATTATGATTATGATTTAACTGTTCAATCATAAAACCCCTAATTTCCTTAATATACTTTTTATACAAATTTTTAACTTGTGTGAATCTTCCAAAGTCTTCCAAATATGATTATGATTTAACTGTTCAATCATAAAACCCCTAATTTCCTTACTCAATATAATTTTTATACAAATTTTTAACATGTGTGAATCTTCCAAAGGAACATTGGAAAAAGTAATTATACCTTATATGAAAATATTTCTATAATCTTTTGACATAGACATGTAACTTATGTTGAAAATATTTTTAAAATCTTTTAACATAGACTTGTAACTTAGATCCATGTTAGCATAGCTCCTTAATTAAAATTTTGGTAAATGTGAATACCAATCTATAATTGGTCGAGTTTCCATAGTACCTTTCAAACTCCCTCATTGAATAGTCTCGAGCTAAATGATGAACTTGTCACTTCTTTTTCCAAACCATGCCATCATCCTTTCTCTTTCTTCTTATAAATTTTTCATCTTGTCACTCTACTTTTGGCATAGTGACTCTAAAATTTCGTTCACACGTTCTTGGGATCTTCAAGTCTAACTAGCAAAATTTCGTTCACACGTTCTTGGGATCTTCAAGTCTAACTAGCTCTCAAGTAATTGTCATAAGTGATTTTTTTTTTAATATTGATCTTAATTTAGTCTCTCAATGAGTCTCTTTGTCATAAAATATTGCCACCTATGATTTAAATTTTCCCTTGAATGGTTATGGATAGCACAGTTGATGTGCTACTTGTCAACATGATGTGAGCACGATATACTTAAAATGCATGCCAATAAGTGCACAACTTCTATGTGCAAACCTGTAAAGTGCACAATCTTCAAAGAAGAACATTTCCGGTATGTAGCCTCCTTATATATTTCATTCTATCCAACAGAGCACTTTTTAACCAACAATTTATTTATCTTGTACCAACTTCTGCGGCTTTAGTGCGCAAATGTTGTTACTCTGTACTTCTTTGTTGTCAGCCTGACAAACTACTGCACCTATCTCTATATCCTCCCTGTTCATCTTCGGGCCACTGTCTTTTCACAGCCAGACATTTTGTGGTTGTGGTAGTGAAACAGATGCTGGCATTCAATGCAGTGAGGCAGACGAACGTATGCTGGCATTCAATGCAATGAACTCTCGAATAATACTGAACAGTGAATTCATATAGTATGGTGGACTGAACTTGAATTATATGAAATCCGTGCACACAATAACCGACGTAAAAAATTGTAAATGTTGTTTTTATTCAATGCAGATAACGACCTCACACCATTAATAATGAAAGTTATTTGATTTTTTATAAAATAAAATAATAATAATAATTTAATTTTAAGGTTATCATTAAGTCATAAATTAAATTGGTGTTTGACACTTGTTTGTTTGTGAGATAGAAATGTCCTTTATACATTTATTTGATTGTTAAAGTTTATCGAAGTGTTCATATACTATCTCTTCTTGATTTGAACCTGTAACCTCCACAATATCCACTAACATATTGTTATTATGTAATGACCAAGTTATTTGAATTTTTATAAAATAAAATAATAATAATAATCTAATTTTAAGATTATGACTAAATCAAAAACTAAATTAGTGTATGACACCTTTTGTTTGTAGGACAAGGGATATCCTTTATACAGCTATTTGACCGTTAAAATCTATGGAAATGTTCATACACTATCTCCTCTTGAAAAACCTCCACTAACATATTGTCAAAAATTACTTGTCCAAATACTACTGTCTCTTTAGGTTAGCTCTATTAATTTGTCATCAAAATACTTAGTTCTAAAATACTAAGTTCTAATCCAAATCCCATTAAAAGGATGTTGATATCAATTTCTTTTACATAATCTGAAATATCAAATTTAAGAAATATATACACTTCTTACCTACATGCTGAGTAAAGTTATTATAACTGTTAGAAAATCATTGCGTTGGATTATTTTTAGACAAATCCACCAGTCTCTTGGTTAGATTGTGTGGATTGACTTTTACTTCGGTCATGGCCAGAAAAAAATCATCATTTTTGGTGATACATGCAATTGTTATCTCTTCTCAGGCGCAAAAGGAAACATGATATGGAAGACGTTTGCAATTTCATAGGCAAGGGGATTTCAGTCATGAAAGTTCTCTATTGCTAATGATTGAGATAAAAAATAACCCACAAACTCTATTTATTTCTGTTCTTTGAATGAAAAATAAATGAAGAAGATTAATAGAATTCCCTCCCATCTTTGTATGCGAATTTGTTGTGATTTTCCTTACAAACTTAACATATCTACTCATGTTTGTTTGTTTGTGTACACTCAATATATTATTTTCCCACAATGTTAGTTTTGTGCAGGAGTTTTGAGATTCAAAAATACCATTTAATTGTTTGTGTACACTCAATATATTATTTTCCCACAATGTTAGTTTTGGGCAGTAGTTGTGAGATTCAAAAATACCTTTTATATGAAAGATCAAATTTAATTTTGCATGATTGAAGACTAGATATCGATGTGTGCAGGCTTGCAGCTGGCCTCTTGGCTAATGGAATTCTTGATTTCCTACCAAAATCGTTTCCTCATTTATTAAGCAATATGCTTGAAGATGTTCCAAAATCCCAAAAATTAAGAGTTGTTGCATTGTCCAAAGCTTCACTATAATTGGACCAGGAGGGCCAAGGCAAGGTACAATGATGTGTGCAGGCTTGCAGCTGGCCTCTTGGCTAATGGAATTCTTGATTTCCTACCAAAATCATTTCCTCATTTATTAAGCAATTTCCTGATTTCCTACCAAAATCATTTCCTCATTTATTAAGCAATATGTTTCAAGATGTTGCAAAATCACAAAAATTAAGGGTTGTTGCATAGTCCAAAGCTTCACTATAATTGGACCAGGAGGGTCAAGGCAAGGTACAATGGTATTTTTTCCGTACATAATTTCCTTATAAGTAATTTTCAACAAAAATGATATCTCTAAATTAAAACATAAAAAATGTGCATGTTCACCTAGCTGCCAAGTTCTAAAGCATTTGAAAATAGAGAAAGAAACAACCAAACTTGCAAGAAAATCTAATTAGCATCCAAAGAAGTGGCATCCTCTCAAGCATACATTGATGTCCCCGAAGTCAAGGTTACAAGCACAACTAATTTCTTCCAAGTTAAATAGACCTAGGAACTAGTTCAAAATCAATAACTTCATCGAGCTCAATAAAGGTGTGGGTGCTATAGCCCTTGCTTTATCCATGGCCTCTATCAGTGTTATTGGTGCCTCTACCTTCCCCGTCCTTGCTACTTTTTCTTCTGTGGTATTTTCTCCCATTGATTGTTTCGATGTTACTAGAAAACGATCTTTAGCACAACATGGAGTATGCTTGCAATTTGATTGTCTAGTAGAAGCATCAAAGCAAACAATAAAAAAAAGCGTTTATGCTTATCCTCTTTATGTAACTTATGTGTTTTGAAGTCATAGTAATAGGGATTGTTTGAATTTGGGATCAAAAATTTATTTGTTGGCATTTTTTTAGAATTGTTTCAACACCCACTAGTATCTATAGCTATGATGGAGTCACCTTGACATCACATGACTTATTGTAATTTATATATTTCTTTATGGGATAAATAGTATCTCTTTACTAGTATATGGGGATAATGTTTGTTTCTAGAGATTAGTTCATTTATTGGCCATGCATAACTTATATAAATTTCCCCTTAAAATGTTTATCCCTAGATCTGTGACTTGCTACCATTTACATAATTTGTTGGTTTAATGTGAATGAATAGAGCTCATCAACAAACTAGTTCATTTACCATAAACTTAAACTTTGGAGTCATCAAAGGGTTATTCACTCCAAATTTTCCAATTCCACCTATATCTAAAATACTTTAGCAATCCTTACAATTCAATTCCATTTTGAATCTTCTTCCTTCAAGTTCATGATTATGCACTCCATTTGGAGTTTACATGGTTTGGCCATGATGCACCTAATATCAAGGCACTCTATCGCTAGAAGAAATGAACATAAATTGTAAATTTCATTACTGCATGTGCATGTAATGGTGATACAATAATGAAATCAAATATTGGGTTTCTAAATCTTTACCTTTAGACAACGTTCATGTTCAATGTCCCATTTGATGTGATCTATTTGAATTACCTTCTTCAATGTTCTTTCCTTTCACTTCATAATTTGTTTTCTCGTTTCTCAAATCAATTAGAATAATGCTTAACAAAAAAAATAAAAAACAAAGTTCTAATCATGGATCCGTCATTTAAAAAAAGCTATAGTTCAATTCAGAAAAATGTTTACCTCCATTTGTGTACTTGTACAGAAAATGCATAAAAGAAAAATTGTGTATCATTAGTCAACCTAAAAAAATATAATATAATATATATAACTCCTACAATTGTTTCTTTCTATTGAGGTGTTTTCAGGAGGCCACAAAAATCCCCTTCCTTTCCAACACAACGTGCTTTTTTGCCCCTCTCCTAAAACCTCAGGTGACCCTAGAGGGAAATGATGTATGAAACAACCTAAGGTATGCACCTTGGATGATTGGTTGAATATGTTTGAGCTAAAAACCCTAGTTCCATTTGTGTAGTTGTATAGAAAATGCATAAAAGAAAAATCTTGTATCATTAGTCAACCTAAAGAAATATATTATAGGATTTTTTTTTATATATTACTCCTATAATTGTTTCTTTCTATGAATATTTGTTAGAGTGATATTCTCTATTAATTTATTTGGGACTTGAAAAGGTTTTCATTGTATATGTTTTATGATATTTGGATAATATTTAGATGCCAATTTCGATTGGATGCATTGTTAATGGATGTCCTTATCTAGATAGAATATAATGAAATTAATATATATATAATAACAAGAAAGTAGGAGTATTTTAAGGGTATGAGAGAGTGTGAAAGGAAGACAAAAACCTAAAATGAAGACTAAATAGGCAATGGTTATTTTAGTTTCACATATTCTTAATTTATCAAAGAATACAAATGAGATCTTACATGAAATATATTGATTTAGCATTTTCCATACCCACTGATCGATTCATTACTAAGTGGGTTTACAAAGCATTTAAATAATTCTGTATTTTTAAGAAGGGTTTTCCATTACCATCCCAATAATTATAGTACAAGTAGTCCATACAAGTAATCCACAACCAAAAAATGAATTGGAAGTATCCAAGAGCCAGACAATAATGTATATGCAAATAGGGAAACCAAACATGCCATAAGTTGTCGATGTGTAAAAAATTCAAGATAAAACCCTTCTTAAGAATACAAAGAGAAAAAATATTACTAAAGTGGAGCATTTCACCACTAAAAGCCGCAAGATTGAAAGAAATTTGCTTCATGACAATGGCTAGTATTTCCATTACTACTCTTTGCAAAGATTTATTGCAACACAAATGACATGCTCCATTTGTTTTCTGACAGGAGGGTTGGTTTTCAATGAAAATATCTAAGATCATTGTTGTGTTGCACCATGGGAGATTCGAACTTGCTATTTAATACAGTTGTGATGCCAATGGGAGAATCAAAACTACAACTAGGTTCGTAGCTTGAACTTGAACTGTGAAACTCAATGTGGAATTGTCACTAGCCATGATGGAAAGGGGTAGAAGGGCATGTGGTCGAGCCAACATTTTGAGCTCAATAAATGGCATAATTAGTACAATAACACAATTATACTAATATTAATTTTCAACCATTGAGAGCATATTTCATATGTGCATTTAGTGAGCTCGGTAAATGTTGTCTTTCCATGCACTACACATGCAATAAAAAAATGACAAATGGAGAGTCACTAACTATGTTTAAGTTAATATGAGTTTTTGATTGGATTTTGTGCAATATTGGAGTAAATCAACCGTCAATACAACATAGAGCTTGGATGTAGAGGACAAACATTTGGGTATTTAATCATACATATGGGGATGCATGGAATAATTAGAGTACTAGCATGGAATAATTATAGTACCAATTATTAGAGTGAGTGACATATGGTTTGACAAGAAAGTGCAATGATTGTCTTTATTTTCACTAATTGGAGTAAAACAACAGGAAAGTGCAATGATTGTCTTTATTTTCACTAATTGGAGTAAAACAAAAGTTAATTTCCTAGTGTCTTTATTTAACCTAGTGTTTGTTTATATCAGTCCATATTCATAGTGAGTAGAGGTACCATTTCCAATCCAGTATAGGGACTATGTGGTTTTGGGTTCATTGAGATCACATCTCCACCACAGACACTATGCATTTTCGTTTATACTTGGTCCTACACCCACCCAAAACCCTTTTTATTGTTGTGCCCCGAGTTGCATTCAAGGTGCCTCCTCCACCTTAGGTATATTTTACATATCTAGTTGGTTTTTTTGGACCTCTGTATCTTTTAAATTCATAGTTTCTTTAAGAACGATTATTCTTACTGACCACCTAGCAATGTTATAGTAGCTAATGTGTAATGTCCCTTTCCAAATAGGAGCTCCAGAGAGGAGGCTTAATGATCTAAACCGCCCCGTTAGACTATAGCTAGGGCTAAAGAGGGGTAAACAGGGTTACTAGAGGTCACTCCAGTCATAGGTGTTATATTCGAAAAGTGGCATTGAGCTAAAAAGGGTCAAAAGTGATTTTAAGTCATTATGAGCTAAAAATAGAAGTCAACAGTGAATTAGGGTTTTAACAATGATTTAGGGTTTTGGAAGTCAACAGTGAATTAGGGTTTCAGCATGATTTGTGGTTTTGGAAAGCTATAAAGGAAGGTTCAGTGACCTAATTCATCATTAAGCAGATTATGACTTGTCATTGAGGAGAAGAGGCACATCTCAGGAGAGATAGTTCAATGGATTCCAGGAGGAAGACACCAGTGGCTGATTTCAGTGTTGAGAGACACACCCTAGTCATCGGGAAGATCATTTAGGTCTTCCATCATTCTTCAGCAGAAGTTACACAGTGTTCAACAGCAAGGGCACATTCATCCACAGTGAGGGCACAACTTCTGAGAGGGTTTTTAGTCGACTTATCCCATCTAGGGAGAATTCCAAGATTTCCCTCCGACCCATTTGAGAGGAGGGCAAGGCGCATCTTTTGCCTTGTTCCTCATCAGATTTTGATGGAGGAATCACTAGAACGCATTTTTCCAGAAGAAGAGGGGCACATTCCCCCAGGGGTATCCATCCGGGGTCCAGATTCATTAGCAGAGGGTTCCGACAGATACCAGTACTGAGGACTAGAACATGACACATCATTTGGGACAGTTTCCAAGCCATTCCAAGAAGTATAGCTCCCAGGGTAAACTTTTCATACTTCCAGCAATTATCATCAGAGATGCCATAGTCCCAATGCATCCATTGATTCCATAGTGCTCCCATATTCTGGGTATTATCTTTTAGTTTCTTATTTGAATTTCAACTAAGATCCTTTGTCTGTTGATCTAGTTGAGTATTGTCAGTTTATTCAGCTGCATTCGATCATTTTGTAATCCACATAGATATCATAATACAAACTTTGCAGTCCTTTGTCACATTTATTATTTGTATGATCATTTATATGTTGTAAACCATTGATCCTACACACACATTAGCATCGTTTCCTAAACTAGCCAAGTCAGGAACATTACAGTGGTATGAGAGCTTTAGTCTTGCCATCCTGTGACTAAAGACAATGAGTGCAGCAAAAGACCCAGAGTGTCGTGAACACATAGGTGACTAATATGTCACTTACATCAGGCATAAGGAAAGAAGGCATAGGCCTAATTTTCCCCCTTTTCCTCCTATCTTAGAGGAAGAGGAAGAGGCACACAAAGAAGCAGAGAGAAGGGCATAGCGTGAGGCTGAGTGCAAGGTAGAGAGGATGCTAGGAGACAGATATGAGTGACCAGAGGGCAGTAGCAAGGCCCCCGTAGATCCAGAGACAACTTTCATGTAGGTTATCAATGATATGTTAGCTAGTCAACGGACCATGTCTTAGTCCTTGGCACAGGTTGTTGATATATTGGCTAGAGTGGTCACCTTAAACACACAAGTCCCGCATGTAGCACAAGGGAACTCAGGAGCAGGAAGTATACCCCAGTCACCCTCTCGCACATACACGTCTGCGAGTAGGATTCCCAAACCCTTATTTCCCAGTTTCTAGAGGGCACCCCCGGTAGTAGCACCGCCACCGATAGCACAGAGGCCACCCACTCATGCATACAACATTGTAGAGTATAGGAGGGAGTACTCAACATTGGGTTGTGACTTCCATTAGGACATGACCTTAGTCGAGTACTACGGAATCAGACTTAGGAACCACCCCAAAGAGCCGCAAAGGGGAGGACCACAACAACAACAACACGGGCATAACCTCGATTTCATCTGAAAAGTTGTGAAACTCACCATTCATTCTTTCGATGGATCATCCAAATACATCGCCAAATCTTGGGTACAGAAGCTAGACACATATTACAAGATCAACCAGATGACCGAGAGAGAGGCCATCTATTTCGTGACCTTACACTTGGAGGGTGAGGCACACGATTGGTGGTATCATGGACTGGTGACATTGGGTCACAGTTGCATCACCTCTTATAGGTATTTTACAGATAGGCTCATGGATAGGTTTGAAAAAAAGGATTCTGAGATACACTTCAGGGATCTAGCCCAGTTGAGACAAACTGGCACAACAGAGGCGTTCATCATAGAGTTCCAGCGGGTAACCATGGCAGTGACAGATATATCAGAGCTTAGACTGATCATGCTATTCATAGAAGGACTCACAAAGCCTTTGAGAGGATGGGTGAAGGCATACAAGCCTCCCACTTTGCAGAATGGCATTCTTCACACTCGAGATCTAGTAGACTCAATGCCAAAGACTAAAAATTTATCTAAACCATTTGTGCCCCAGAGGGATCGAGATAGGAAGCCATTCTAGAGAGAATGGAAGGGAAAGGAGAAGTTGGATGATAAGAGTAGGTGAGAGATTATGAGGAAGAAGATTTGCTTCAGCTGCAGAGATCCTTGGGTCCCAGGCCACATGTATATGGGCAAGGGAGAGATTCATTATATTGAGGTAGCAATAGACAACGTGGACAATGAGGAGGATAAGCAGGATAGTGGATCCACTAGTTCAGAGGAGGAGTTAGCACCAACAGAGGAGCAACCTCCTCTTAGACCTCCGACACCGGCAGGATCGCATCCTCCAGTAGTCCCACAACCGCCATAGCAGGCTAACAAGAGGAAACCAACAAAGGGAGGAGTCATAGCGACCCTTTCTGGTGTTACCAGGTATGATACCCTTCGTATCAGAGGGATTATTCAGGGGCAATGGAAAATATCTTTGATAGATGGTGGGGCCACCCACAACTTCATCGATGCTTCACTAGTATCAAGACGGGCACTTCAGACAGAGAAGTTTGAGGGGTTTGATGTTACAGTAGAAGATGGCCACATAATGGAGTGTCTAGATAGAGTTCCAAACTTAGAGATGAAGTTAGGCAACTACACAGTGAGAGACACATTTTATGTGGTTGACCTATCAGACATAGATGTGGTGTTAGGAGTTCAGTGGATGATTACCTTGGGAAAAATCACTACCAATTACCAAACCTTGGAAATGGGATTCAAAGATCAATATGGGAAGAAGGTTGTTCTAAGAGGTATGTCGACAGGAGCACCCAAGACAGTTTCAACCAAGAGGATGGAGAGGATATTCAGACATGGGGAGGTAGCATATGCCGCAGAATGCTTGATCATTATTCAGAAGGATTTAGAAGGTCGACAACAATACCATACCGAGATCAATAATTTTTTGGGATGACATCAACAGGTCTTTGAGGCAATTCCACCAGGGAGACCACCTGACAAGGGGTTTGAGCACACCATTGAGTTGGAGGAAGGGGAAAAACATATGATCACCCCCCTATCTTCATCCTAGGAGGTTCAAGGATGAGATAGAGAAGGCAATCAAGGAATTGTTGGCGATGGGACACATCAGACCGAGCAACAAGCCATTTGCTTCTTCAGTTGTCTTAGTTTTGAAGAAGGATGGCACCATGAGGATGTGCATTGATTACCGATCCTTGAACAAGAAAACCATCAAGAACCATTACCCTATCCCACGCATTGACGAGTTGATGGATGAACTGCATGGGGAAGTTTTCTTCTCAAAAATTGATCTATGCTATGGATATCATCAGATCAACATATGAGAGCAGGACATAGAGAAGACAAAATTTTGATGTCATTTTGGATACTTTGAGTTCCTGGTTATGCCATTTGGGCTAGCTAATGCACCCACTACAATCTAGTCTTGCATGAACCATATATTTAGGGATCAGTTAAGGAAATCATTCTTGTTTTTCTTCAACGACATCTTGATCTATATCCGGTCATGGAAAGAGCATATGAGGTACCTGGATGAGGTATTGAGCATCATGGAGGCACAGTCATTATATGACAAAGAGTCCAAGTGCGATTTCGGTATGACAAAGTTGCTTTAATTAGGCCACATAATCAGCGCACAGGGGGTACAGGTGCACCAAGAGAATATCAGGGCCATTCTAGATTGGCCGATGCCCAGGAACGTGACAGAATTGAGGAGCTTCTTCGCGCTGTGCAACTATTACAGGTAGTTCATCTGGGGTTTTTCTCATCTTGGAGCACCGCTGACATATCTTACCAAGCATGGGGCCTTCATATGGACCGAGAAATCATAGGAATCCTTTGATTACATGAAGGAAGTCATGGGCACTTGTCCAGTGTTGGCACTACCAGATTTCACCTTGCCATTTGTACTAGAGTGTGACACATCCAGGGAAGGGATCAATGCAATTTTGATGCAAGGAGGACACCCCATTGTATTTGAGAGCCGAAACCTTAGTCAACCTGAGAGGTTGTACTCCATTTATGACAAGGAAATGTTGGTAATCATGCATGCCTTGACCAAGTTCAAACAATATTTGGTTGGCATCAAATTCGTGGTCAAGACCGATCACAATAGTTTGAAGTATTTCATTGAGCAAAAGGACCTCAGTGAGCGCCCAAAGAAATGGGTGACGAAGGTACAAGAATTCAACTTTGACATAGAGTATGTCAAGGGGAAGAAGAACATTGTGGCCAATGCACTATCGAGGAGACCTGTGGCATGTTCTTTGATGGAGATTTCAGCAGATTGGAAATCCCACTTGTTAGTGGAATATTCCAAGAACAAGTTCGCTTGTGAGGCGATGGATCGATAGATACAGGATGACTAGTATAGGGTCATTGATGATGTCATATTTTACAAGGATAGAGTCTACTTGGTGCCAAATTATGGGCTCAAGAAGAAGATCCTCACCGTAGTTCATGATTCACCTCTAGCAGGCCATCAGGGGTTTTTCAAAACCTATAGACAGATCAGAGAGAGGTTCTCATGGAAGGGCCTCAAATGGGACATTATGAGACATGCCAGTGAGTGTGTGACTTGCCAGCAGAACAAGTCAGAGCATGCTCTTCCATTAGGGATACTTCAGCCACTGCCCATTCCAGAGCAGAAATGGGAGAGTATATCTATGGACTTCATCACAGGTCTACCCAAGGTCCAGGGTAAGGACTGTATCTATGTAGTGGTCGACAGATTGACCAAGTTTTCTCACTGCTATGCCATACTGACAGAGTACAACGTAGTTCAGGTAGCCACGATTTTCTTCAGGGAGGTCTTCAGACTTCATGGGTTGTCGAAGAACATCGTTAGTGACAGGGACAATCGGTTCATAGGGACATTTTGGAGAGAGTTGTTTCAGTTAGTGGGGACAGGGTTGACACCTAGCACCATCTATCACCCTCAGACAGATGAGAAGACCAAGATTGTCAATGAGTGGGTTGAAGGGTATTTGAGGAACTATGTAGGAGGACAACAAAGAACATGGGTAAAGTGGTTACATTTAGGATAACATTGCTACAACACCACCTTCCACATATCCATTGGTATGACACCCTTCCGAGCATTGTATGGATATGATGCTCCCACTTTGGTAGACTTGGTATTCCGGGAGAGAAGAGCTCCCAAGGCCAAGGATTGGATCATAGAGAGTCAGGAGATTCTCAAGTTATTGAAAGAGAACCTGCAAATGGCGCAAAATTGACAGAAGATAAGTGCAGACAGGAACAGGATAGAGTGCAACTTTGAGGTTGGAGATTTGGTTTTCTTGAGACTCCAACCCCACAGACAGTCATCTTTGAAGAAGAGTGGGGCCGAGAAGCTCAAGCCCAGATTTTATGGTCCTTACAGGATCATGCGCCGAGTAGGCGAGGTTGCTTATGAGATAGAGCTTCTAGAGGGGAGAAAGATTCATAACTTGTTCCACGTGTCTTGCCTAAAAAAGGCAGTGGGAAAATTCACTAGCACATCAAAGGAGCTTCCCCCGTTGGATGAGGAGGGACAATTGGAGTTAGTCCCAGAGGGGGTTTTGGAGTTCTAGGAGTGGGAATTGAGGATCATGGTCATCAGAGAGTGTTTGATCAGATGGAGATGGATTCCAGTAGAGGACGCTACTTGGGAGAGCGAGCAGGTGTTGCAGAACCCTGGACTAGTATTGCTTGAGGACAAGAAATTTTGGGAAGGGAGGACTATAATGTCCCTTTCGAAATAGGAGCTCTAGAGAGGAGGCTTAATGGTCTAAATCACCCCGTTAGATTATAGCCAGGGACAAAGAGGGGTAAACAGGGTTACTAAAGGTCACTCTAGTCACAGGTGTTATATTCAGAAAGTGACATTGAGCTAAAAAGGGTTGAAAGTGCTTTTAAGTCATTATGAGCTAAAAATAGAAGTCAATAGTGAATTAGGGTTTCAACAGTGATTTAGGGTTTTGGAAGTCAACAGTGAATTAGGGTTTCAACATGATTTAGGGTTTTGAAAATCTATAAAGGAAGGGTCAGCGACCTAATTCATCATTAAGCAGATTATGACTTGTCATTGAGGAGAAGATGCACATCTCAGGAGAGATAGTTCAGTGGATTCCAAGAGGAAGACACTAATGGTTGATTTCGGTGTTGAGAGACACACCCTAGTCACCAGGAAGATCATTCAGGTCTTCCATCATTCTTCAGCAACAACTACACAGTGTTCAACAACAAGGGCGCATTCATCCAGAGTGAGGGCGCAACTTCTGAGAGGGTTTTTAGTCAACTTATCCCATCTAGGGAGAATTCCAAGATTTCCCTTTGACCCATTTGAGAGGAGGGAAAGGAACATCTTTTTCTTGGTTCCTCATCAGATTCCAATGGAGGAATCACTAGGATGCGCTTTGCCAGAAGAAGAGGAGCACATTCCCCCCAGGGGTATCCATACGAGGTCCAGATTCATCAACAGAGGGTTTCGACAGATACCATTACTGAGGACTAGAACAAGACACATCATTTGAGACAGTTCCCAGGCCATTCTGAGAAGTATAGCTCCCAGGGAGAACTTTCCAGACTTCCAGCAGTTACCATCAAAGCTGCCATAGTCCTAGCACATCCATTGATTCTGTCGTGATCCCATATTCTGGGTATTATATTTTAGTTGCTTATTTGTATTCCGGCTAAGATCCTTTGTTTGTTGATCTAGTCGAGTATTGCCATTTTATTCAGCTGCATTCGGCCATTTTGTAATCCACAGAGATATCATAATACAAAATTTGTAGTCCTTTGTTGCATTTATTATTTGTATGATCATTTATATGTTGTAAACCATTGATCCTAGACACACATTAGCAGCATTTCCTAGACTAGCCAAGTCATGAACATTACATAATGATATCACATACTAAAATATTTAATTCTCTACAATATTTGTGATCTTATTGGTTTAATAAATAATTATATATGGTTATTCAAATTTATATAAGTCATGTGCTACTGATGATGCCTCCAAGAAGAACATGAAGCCATTCTTGCAAAAAATAAGGACTAGAATTCCAACCTCTCTTTGAAAGAATACATGTCTATGACATTTACCTATAATGTAAGAGTAAACAATTAGTACTTTTTACATTGGAATACATTTGAATGCAACATGTGTAGAATCTCATGATATTACATTGTTATTTTGACACACAAGCTTTCACACCTTTTCAAAATCATGAAAACCAAGAAAACTTTGGTTGTCATTTGTGAATTTTTGATAGGTTGTAGCACACTTCATGGAATGATAGGTCATATAAATTTCATGAGAGAGAGAGAGAGAGAGAGAGAGAGAGAGAGAGAGAGAGAGAGAGAGAGAGGCATAAATGAGGCCCACATAGATCTTGGTTGTATACATGTCCCCATGAAATCCCAACCATTCTTAGAAATGATTTTGGGAAAGTGAGACAAAAGGTACAAGAAAGGCCTAAAATGATGGTGGTTGTTGATTTCCCTAGAGAACATCAACCACTAAAAATTTTGCATGATGTATGATCAAATGTTGGAGGAAGGATCTTTCTCCTCCATTTCTTACACATTTCAAAATTTTTCTATCTCCGAGAATTTGACATCAAAATTAAGATGATGGTTAGTAGCAAATCATATGGAAAATGTTACCTCATTCCATCATGATGGTTGGTTGGTGTTTTTGAAAAAAAAAATCACTGGGAAGATAAAGGGAGAGGCATTCATTTGTGAGCCATGAATTTTCATTATTGAATCAAGAAGTAGAGACTAGGAATCTTGTAACCTGGGGGAGAAAATGAGACAAGTTCATGTATGGAGAAGGAAAACTAAGCCTTAAAGATTTGTTATAAAACCATTGTAGCCAAGCTAAGAATGAGAATGACTAACAACTTCAAATGTATTTTTATAGTTTGAGAATGGGTTAGTCTCATCTTTTATAATAACTAGTAGCCCATGGAAACTTTCATGTAATATTTTGAAGCTTGGATTTTAATAGACTAGTTGAATCATGTTTTCATTCATTATGATTGTGCAATGATTTTTTAATGTTAATGTGTGCTTCCAAATCAATGATTGTGTGTTCCAAGTAGTAAATTCTATTACTATAGGTCTATATCAATTTAGTATCATACTGGGTTTGATCAATTCATGTGAGTAAGAATGACGTTGCATATAATTGTAGGGGAAGAAATCAATTCCAATAAAAGGAGCCAATGGGTAGAACTATGATGGATGGAAATTTCAAATAACCAACAACATGACACATAGAAGAGGGGGATGAATACTATTTTGGGGTTGAGGATAATGAAGGGGCATTATTGAACCAAAAATATACTTTGGGATCAACATGATTTTTCTCATTTCTATATCTTCCTAAGCTAGTAGGAGGGTTTCTTTGAGCATCCTATCAAGCTTCAATTCCATTCAAAGACAATGGTTGGAGGGTGTGTGCACAAAGTTGGTGGATGAAAAAGTGGCAAGGGGGTCAACAGGAACACACACTCGCATGAACACATGCACATTCTATGGAACACACGTGCATTCCTAATCATATAGTTTTGGAAAGTATCGAATGATCCAGGTGGATGTCGGTGGCCACCTACCTTTTCCAACTGGATCAAAAATGTTTTCTGGCATTTTTGGTAATTTATTATTTTTAGCAGTTTTTCACTTCTGGAGCCGTTTTGAGGCCCTAAACAATGTTTTTTGGGAAAATGGGGATAATTATGGAAGTTCCATTGATATTGGATCCAAAATTAATCTTCTCGACGATACCTTTCCAACGGGATATCATACGACTAAAATGAAGATCATATGCAAAAGTTACGACTCCAGGAAGTTGATGTACTAACTTACCCAAACAGGGCCCACATGACTTTTGGCGCTTCATCTCCCAGGGTTAGGTTTTTGGATGTCTATGGTTTTTGGAATTCCTATTTATTGTAAAAATTCTTTCAAAGCCTCTTTGTAATCTTCTTCTTGCGAATGAGTGCAACCGTCACATCTCTTCTCAGAGATAAGCCACCACCATTCCAACAAGCTTGTTTCAGCTGCAATTTACAGTTTCAGCTTATTTCTTTATTGAATAGAAAACCAATTTTACTGTATCTCTGTTATTTTGTGTTAAGCACCTTTTAATAATATGTAGTCATTTCGTTCTGCTCATAAAATATGGATCAGTGGTATCAAAGGGGTATGCTCCTTGTCGTCTTAATGCATGTCCCCAACGAGGTCGGAGAACAAAGAGTTGGGTCTCGAGATTGTTTCTCTTGAGGACAAAATCTCTCGCATGCCCAAGCAACCTCTCATGGAAGGAGAAAATAAATATGACGGGATAGGAGATCCTTTCAAATTATTGATTGAGGAATCCCTCATGCAACAAAGGAACGATATGATGGATAGTTTCACGCAAATCCTTTGGCGACTACCAACAGGCGATGCATCTTCTTCGAGCGGAGGTGCCACCCCCTTCAAGGTACAAATAAACTTCTATATTCCTATATTTGAAGGTCAGATAGACCATATGCTGTAGACAAGTGGTTGACTCTACTGGAAGGGTATTTTTCTGTCCATAACTTTTCGAATAGAGAAAAGATTACTTTTGCGCTCCTCAAAGCCGTTCCCCATGTCAAAGATTGGTGGGAAACTTTCTGTGAGCAAAAGGAAATAGAGGAACCCTCATTATTTATAGTCATGACCACCTAGGAATCCTTCAAGGATGCTATTAAGGAACAATACTACCCTATCGGAAGTTATGACAAATTGTATACCAAATGGAACACACTGCGGAAAGAAAGAGACCAAGCAGTGTCAGATTTCACAAATATCTTCCATACCTTGCGCACCAAGTTGGGTATCAAAGATTCAGAGAGACATCTGGTGATCAAGTATCATGGTGCTTTGCATAGATACATCCAGACTGAAATGGAATTTCTGGACATCTCATCCTTGGTAATGGCCTACTGATATGTCGTCAAAATTGAGCAGAATCTCAAACAAAAGACGCGAAAATTTGGGCCTGGAAACCCTGCACAACAAAATCCAGGAAAGGGCGGACCCAACCCATAGAACAAAGGAAAAAGAAAAGATGGATAGTATCAAGTCAACCATTCCAAGACACAAGCCAAGAAGGACACCAAAAAGACAAAGAAAGATACCAGGAAGTGGTGTGACTTCCATAAGAGCGCTTGGCATAACACTGCTATCTGCCACTCAAAGTAGTTATTGGTGGCCGAAGTGAAAGGCTCTGAATCAGATGCGGGTTTTGACTCTGAGCTAGAACCAAAAAGGGGAAAATAGATCATTGACATGGAACCCAGTGCAACCATTATTACCACCAAGCTCCAGCCTGGTGAACCAGACGAGCCAGAAGGAGAGTGCCTCTTCCATTCACAGATGTGGGTAAACGGCACCCTGCTACACCTCATCGTTGATAGCGATAGCCAGAAGAACCTCATATCAGCAGAGGTCGTCAAGTGGTTGGACCTACCAGCAACGCCGCACCCACAACCCTACACCATTGGATGGCTTCGCCAAGGAAGCGATCTCCGCGTCAAGCAACAGTGTCGACTGTCATACAACATCAAACCCTTCAAAGACGAGGTATTGTGTGATGTTGCTCCTCTCGAAGTTTTTGATGTTCTTTTGGGACAACCTTATTTATGGAAACATCATGATGTATATGAGTCTAGGCCTCGTAGTGTTATTATTACTTTGAACATGAAATTGTACAGGATACCCGAGGAAATCCCACCTAGTTCCATTTCTTTGATTTGTGCTAAGTAATGTAGGAAGGTGATATCTCAGATGGTGAAGTTTGTCTTCTTCATGATTCTCTCTCAGAATAAGTGAAAGATCACAACCACATATAGGGTCTCTACGATCGACCTCTCCACACAGCAGAAGCAAGTAGATAAGGTTGTGGAAGAATACTCAGATATATTCTCCTCACATACCGGGGTACCTTTGCACTGCCAGGTTAAGCACCCCATAGATATGACCCCAATGCATCATTGCCCAATGGGCTAGTCTATCATTGCTCTCTGTTAGAGAATGAGGATATAAAGCGACAAATCTAGGAACTTCTCCACAGGGGGCACATCCGTCCTGGCTCATCACCTTGCGGGAGCCCAATCGTGTTGGTACAAAAGAAATATGGAACCTAACGATTTTGCATTGATTACTAGGTTTTGAATAAAATCATAGTCAGAAACCGATACCCGATTCCATGAATCGACAACCTCCTTGATCAACTTCCAGGGGCCAAATAATTTAGTAAGATTGATTTGAAGTCTGGCTACCACTAGGTCCTGATAGAACAAACAGATGTATGGAAGACTACCTTCAAGTCAAAGGAAGGCCTTTTTGAATGGTTGGCCATGCCCTTTGTTCTGACAAATGCTCCAAACAATTTCATGATGATGATGGACGATATCCTGCAACCATTCACCAATAATTTTGTAGTGGTGTATCTGGATGACATTCTCATTTACAACAAGACTTAGGATGAACACTTGCAACATATTCAACAGGTTCTGCACACCCTGCGGCAACACAAGCTATACTCCAACTTGGAAAAATTCTCTTTCGGCATGGACAAAGTCCATTACCTGGGCTACATCATTGATCAAAATGGCGTAGATGTGGATCCAGCCAAGATCTAAGTCATCCATGACTAGCCAGCCCCAACCACATTCATTGAGCTTCAGAGCTTCTTGGGCCTTGCCAATTTCTACTGTAGGTTTGTGTTGAGATTCTCCCATATTGCATGGGCCATTAGAAAAATAACCAGGGGTGGTGGTAAGGAAAAATTTGTGTGGGGCCGGTCCCAAAAACAAGCATTTGATGATTTGAAGTAGCACTTGTGCTCAACCCTAGTACTTTCACTACCAGACCTACAACAACCCTTTGAGATCGAGATAGATGCTTCAGACTATGCTGTGGGCATCATTCTCACTCAGCATGGCTGCCCCATGGCCTATCATAGTGAGACACTATCATATGCTATCCGTAAGTACCCTACTTACAACAAATAAATGTACTCCATTGTGCAAGCCTGCCACCAGTGGAGACATCACATTCTTGGGAAGGAGACAGTCATCCACACTGATCATAAGCCACTGTAGTTCATGCAGACACAAGGAAAATTGCAGAATGACTGCCATCAAAAGTGGTCCACATACTTGCAACAATTCCACCTCAACATCAAGTATAAAATAGGAAGCACCAATTGCATCGTTGATTGCCTTACCAGACCGTCAATCACGACACTCACCACAGTGCTAGACTCTTGCGGCCACGAGACCTCTAGATGGCCCCAACTCTATGAGACATACCTAGAATTCACCACCACCTACCAAATGTTCGGTGCAAACACAATTGTCGATAATTTCCATCTTTAGGATGGGTTGTTATGTTGTTTGGGCCATATATGTGTTCCATCAAGAGAGCGAGTGAAGCTGATCTGGTAAGCACACTATAGTCGGGTGGCAGGGCAATTCAACATCAAAAATATAGTGGCGATGCTACATAAACATTTCTATTGGCCAAAACTTCAATAGGAGGTCAGCAAGTATATCAGGTTCTGCACTACCTGCGCTATTGCCAAACTGACCACTAAGAAACACGACCTATACACCCGTCTTCCTACTACTGACATGCCATGGGAATCCATCTCAATGGACTACATGTTGGACCTATCATCCACCAAGTGGGGAAAAGACTATGTTTTTTGTGGTTGTTGATCGCTTTTCTAAGATGGCGATTCTGGTTTCCTGCAAGAGGAACATCACAATAGAGGCCACTGCCAAGCTCTTCTTTGAACGAGTTTGGGTACATTTTGGAATCCCACAAACCATTGTCTTAGATTGGGACAGTTGATTTCTCAGCACATTCTTGTTGATCCTCTGGTCACTGCTGGACATGAAGCTCACCAAATCCATGACCTTCCACCCTAGACAGATGGCCAAAATGAGGTCGTAAATCGAATAATTGTGCATATCCTTTGCATGTATAATTCAAGGCACCCTCGCACATGGGATGAGATCCTTCCCTATGTACAACATAGCTACAATCGAGCCCTGCATAGCTCAACCAACCACAACCCCTTTCAAGTGGGGTTGGGATTCCAACCATTGGGTCCCATAGATGTTGCACTTCCTCTTGCGATCACCTCGATCGACTCATCTCCTTCTTCAAATGAAGCTGATAAAGCCACCTTGTTCATTGAGTGGATCCAACACATCTGCCAACAGGTTTAGGATATCCTACAGAAGTCCAATGACAAGTACAAGGAGTGCCATGATCAACATTGGGTGCCACATAAGTTTCAGGTGGGCGACAAAGTTTGGTTGCACTTGCAGAAAGAATGCCTTACAGGACCCCATCAGAAGCTTCACCCACTCCATTATGGGACATACACCATCACCAAGGCCATGGGGGGTAATGATTTTGAGCTCAACATTCCTCCTTTCCTTGGCCTGCACCCACTGTTCAATGTGGATCTCCTTCACCCTTTTTTCCCGACATTATTGGACACCTCAGAAGTAGCAGAACAATTGACACCAACATAGATTAACCTCGACTACATACAACAGGAATCCATTGATCATATTTTGGACACACATATCAAGGGCACTCGACAACAAATCATTCATCTTTATCGAGTTGTCAAAGCAGGGAAACTCCTGCACCAAGGCAAGTGGCTCACCCGGGGCCAAATTCAATAGGAATTTCCTCATCTGACAGGGGAACTCAACGCAATGGAGACCATTGATTCCTAAGGAGGGATTATTGATCTAGGTGGATATCGATGTCCACCCACCTTTTCCAATTGGCTCAAAACAATTTTTTGGCAATTTTGGTAATTTACTATTTTTAGCAGTTTTTCACTTCTAGAGCCGGTTTGAGGCCCTAAACGATGTTTTTTGGGAAAATCAGGAGAAATATGGAAGTTCCTTCGATATTTACTCCAAAATGAATCTCCTTGATGATAAATTTCCAACGGGATATCATATGCCTAAAACTGAGATCGTATGCAAAAGTTACGACCCCGAGAAGTTGATGTACTAACTTACCCAAACAGGGCCCACATGACTTTTGGTGCTTCATCTCCTAGGGTTAGGTTTTTATATGTCTAGGGTTTTTAGCATTCCTATTTATTGTAAAAATGAATTTAGATCCTCATTATAATCTTCTTCTTACGAATGAGTGAAACTGTCACATCTCTTCTCAGAGATAAGCCGCTACCATTCCAACAAGCTTGTTTCCGCTACATTTTATAGTTTCAACTTATTTCCTTATTGAATAGAAAACCAGTTTTACTATATCTCTGTTATTTTGTCTTAAGCACCTGTTAATAATTTGTAGTCATTTCATTCTACTTATAAAATCTGGTCATTGAACCTCCATTCAACTTTCAACATAGGTTTGTCAGAAGGAAAACACACACATTCATGTTGTGCCCTATTTTTAAGGGACCGTGAGAGCATTTTGTGCTCATTTTCACACCATGCCTCACAATTTTCCCAATTGGAGAAAGCAAAGAGGGTGAATAGAGGAGGATAGAATCCTGATATCTTTCCATTGTTTCCATCGCAAGAAAGGTATGGTTGATGTTTTTTCATTTCCTCTCTTGGCTTTACAAAAATACAAAACAATTAGTCATGGGTTATGGATGTAAATCCCAATGGAATTGAAAAATTATTAGCAAGGTTCGCTACACATAATTAATACACATACTTAATACTTGAATGTAAATCTCTCAACAATTCACTAATCTTGTATATGCTTTTTTCAAGTTCATTGTAAAGATAACACATAGTTTTTCTTTGTTTTATATAAAATTATGTTAATGATTTTGTTGGGATAAAATTAAATTGTTGTTTGTAATACTTTTTTCATAACTCCACTTATTAAATTTCCTTATTAAATTGCATCATATATTATAAAAAGGAACCCAGAGACAATGTAAACCGCAAACCAACGGACTAAGGCGAAGAAAACCCCAACCCACCACAACCACCCAACATAAACACCCAAATTGATGAGGGGTTGGTCACATTAAGAACACTTGTAAATAAATTAAGGGGCACGAGAGAACCAAGCAAAGGTTCCTTGCCAACTTCATTGGATGTCATTGTGAGGTCCATTGCAAATGCCCAAGGGAAATCAAATTCTATTTCTGAATATAGGGCAAGGATGTTTGATTATTACAACATTGGATTGGATAGAAACCAAGTTAGAGACTTAGGTATTTCAAAAAAAGAAATGATGTATATTTTTATTGATCCTCGATCTGGACAACAACCACCTATGAAAAATAAATTCATTTTCATTGATTGGTGTGTCCACCCACAAATTAGTGAAAACTAGATGGATAGGTGGTACATGGTATTTGATAAACCTACCTACAATAATAGGGAGGTGCCTTTATAGTTTTTGCAAAAATTATGGGATGAAATTAATTTGGGTTAGCATGTCAACTACTTCGACATGGGTGACTTCCACGGGTGGTTCAAGGGTTTTCACAATACCGAGAGCATGCTAAATGTGGTCCCATGTTAGGTCCTCAATTCCCCAGGCAAAGGCCTGAACCCCTTGCCCAACATCCTCTTGTTGCAGATAGCTTGCAATAGGTATATGTAGCTATATCATCATTGAATCCATTCTAGATGGATATTGGTGGCCACCCACTTATTGCAACTGGATCCTCATGTCCATTTTTTTTTCAACACATTCTTTTGTATTTCTTTGTAATTGTGGGTTCTACACTTCTGGGGCTGAATGAAGCCCCACACATCCTCCAGGTGTATATGGGTGGCCTCTTTCCTAATTCAACTGGCTTATTTTGTATGTTTTCATGTCAACACATCTTGTTGTACTTTCGGGGCCATTTTGGGGCCCTAAATGTTGTTTGTTTGGCTCACCACAGTCAAACTATAGACAGAGTCAGAGTTTGATGATGAAATGTGTAGTTCTTTGAAGGAATTTTCCAACGGGCTATCACATGCCTAAAACAGAGGTTGTATGAAAAATTTACGGTGCTAGGAAGTTGAGGTACCAAATTACACCAACTTACCCATAGGGCCCACATGACTTTTGGCATTTCACCTTCTAGGGTTAGGTTTTTGGATGTCTAGGGTTTTGGAATTCATGAGTAATATCAAAAGGGTCTCTAGAGCCTCATTGTAATCCATTCTTCTCAGATGGATGTGCATAACAACCACATCTCTTCTCAGAGATAACTACCACCATTCGAGCAAGTTTTAGTTTTGCAGTTTTACAGTTTCAGCCTATTTCATTATTTAATAGAAGATATTGTTCACTGGATATTTGTGTTATTCTTCACATCTCTATGTTTATTTTATTCAGTCTGTTGATCAACTCGTTCCACTCCTAAATCCATATCAGTGGTATTAGAGCGGTCTGCTATTAATTTATTTTTCTTCGTGCATGTCTACGACAAGGTCTGGGTACAAGAATTTGGGACTCGAACTAATTGAGCCATTACAAGATCGGTCGTGTCGAGCCTCAAAAAAACCCATGGGACATGAAAATAAATATGATGGAGCAGGAGATCCTATTAAAATGTTACTCGAGGAATCCCTTGCATGACAAAGGAATGAAATGATGGACAACTTCATGCAGATCTTTCGATGGTTGCCCATGGGAGAAGCATCTTCACCAAGCGGCCATGCAACCCCCTTCAAGGTACAGGTAAATTTTGATATTCCATTATTTGAAGGACTGATAGATGCGGATGCTGTAGATAAATGGTTGAATCTGCTTGAAGGATATTTTTCAGTCGACATTTTTTTCGATAGGGAAAATATCACTTTTGCACTCCTCAAGGTCGTTCCCCATGTTAAAGACTAGTGGGATACTTACTCTGAGCAAAGGGCCGTGTAGGAATATGAAATGTTCGTGGTGGCCCCTACATGGGATTCCTTCTGGGATGCCATTAAATAACAATACTACCCTGTTGGAAGCTACGAGGACCAGTACACCAGATAGACCACCCTACGTCAAGAAAGGGACTAGACAATACCAGACTTCACTAATATTTTCCATACGCTGTGCACCAGGTTAGGTATCAAATACTTTGAGCGTCATATGGTGCTCATATACTGCGATTGTTTTCATTGATAAATTCAAATAGAAATGGAGTTCCTTGACATTGCCTCATTGGGCATGGATTATAGATATGCTGTCAAAATCGAGCATAAGTTTAAGAAAAAATGATGAGATTTTGGATCTGCAAACCCCTCACAGTCGAAGCAGGGAAAAGGAAACCCCAACCCACACAACAAGGGATCAATTCAATATGGCCACCCTCAGGAAAACTAGTCCAAGTAGTAGCACAAGAAGGGCAATGAGATTACAAAGAAGGACATGACTAAATGGTGTGAGTACCATAAAAGTCCTTGGAACAACACTAAAGAATGTTGCTCCAAGCCATCCCTCATGTTCGAGCTGAAGGCTTCTGAGTCAGAGGCTGATTTTGATTTCGAGTCAAATCCTGAAGGAGGGAAGCATATTATCGATGTTGAACGTAGTGCCACTGTCGCTACCACCAAAGTTTGGCCAAGCGAACCAGGAGAACCAGAGAAAGGGGAATGCCTCTTTCACTCGTAGATATGGGTCAAGGGGGCTCCGATTAATTTCATTGTCAACAACGATAGTTAGAAGAATCTGATTTCAGCAGAGGTCATCAAGTGGATGGAACTGCCAATGAAATCACACCCACATCCCTGCACCATCAGCTAGCTTCGCCAAGGAAGAGATATCCGTGTCAGCCAACAATGTTGTCTTCCCTCTGACATCAAGCCTTTCAAAGATGAGGTACTATGTGATATTTATCCCCTTGAAGTTTGTGATGTTCTTTTAGGGAAACCATATTTGTGGAAGTGTCATGTTGTGTATGACTCTATACCCCACAGTGTTATTATTACCTTAGGTAGACAATTGTACAGGATCCCAGAAGTAGCCTTGCCTACAACTATTTCTTTAATCTCTGCTAAGCAATGCAGTAAGGTCATTTCACAGACCAGTAAGTTTGTCTTCTTTGTGATCTGTTCTCAAAACAAGAATAAGGTCGCCGCCACATCCATGGGATCTACAAAATGACTCTCTTTTCAACAAAAGCAAGTGGATGAGATTGTGGAAGAATACAAAGACATATTCTCCTCAGCTACAGGGGTACCGACACACTTCCAAGTCAAGCATCCAATTGATCTGACCCCTGACACAACTCTACCTAATGGACCATTCTATCGATGCTCGTTGATGGAGAATGATGAAATCATGAGTTAGATTCGAGAGCTTCTTCAAAAGGGGCACATCAAACCCAACGCCTCCCCTTGTGAAAGATCAATTGTATTGGTTTAGAAGAAGGATGGAACTTGGTGACTCTGCATTGATTACAGAGCCTTAAACAAAATCATAGTCAAGAACCACTACCCCATTCTCAGGATTGATGACCTTCTTGACCAACTCAAGGGGGCCAAGTTCTTCAACAATATTCACCTAGAGTCTAGCTACCACCAGGTTTCCATTGAACCAAATGATGCATGGAAGACAACCTTCAAGTCTAAAGAAGGTCTCTACGAATGGCTAGTCATGCCTTTTGGCTTAAAAAATGCACTAACCACTTTCATGAGATTGATGGATGATATATTGACACCCTTCACCAAATCCTTTGTGGTAGTATATTTGGATGACATCCTCATCTTCAACAGAACATGGGAGGAGAACATGTGACATATTCAACAGGTTTTGAGCACTCTGTGACAGAACAAGCTTTATGCCAACTTGGAAAAATGATCTTTTGAACAGGGTCCAATACTTGGACTACATTGTTGATGAGCATGGGGTACATGTTTATCCATATAATATACAAGTCATCTGTGAGTGTCCAGCCCCGACCACACTGACCAAGCTTCAAAGCTTTTTGGGACTAGCCAACTTCTACCGACGATTCGTGTTGGGATTCTCTCATATTAATATGCATGGGCACTTAGCCAGGTGACCAAGGGAGGTGGTAGGGCCAATTTCATTTGGGGTAAGGAGCAACAAAGAGCATTCGATGATCTGAAGCATTGCTTGTGCTCAACTCCAATACTCTCCTTGCTCGATCTACAACAACCATTCAAGATTGAGATTGATGCACCTGACTATGTTGTGGGCGTAGTTCTCACTTAACACATGCATCCAATGGAATACCATAGTGAGACACTCTTCGATACTGTCCGGAAATACCCCACCTATGAAAAGGAAATGTATTCCATTGTACAAGTATTTTGTCAATGGAAAAATTACATTATGGGGAAAGAGATGATCATACACATTGATCACAAGCCTCTGTAGTTCATATAGACACATGGGAAATTGCAGAATGACTTCCATCAAAAGTGGTCCACCTATCTGCAACAATTCCATCTCAACATCAAGTATAAGACAAGTATCTCCAATCGTTTTTCTGACTGCCTCAATCGGCCTCCTGTGGCTACACTCACCACTATGCTCCATTCCTATGGACATGAAGCATCTAAGTGGCCCCAAATTTATCAACAATATTTAGACTTCGCCACCACCTACTAGCTCTTGGGTATATGTGCAACTGTCATTGATTTTCACATTCAAGACAAATTCTTATGCCACCTGGGCCATCTCTTTGTTCCTACAAGTGAGTGTGAAAATATGATTTTGGAAGCCCACTATAGTCGGGTGGCAAGGCATTTTGGCGTAGAGAAAATTGTGGTCATTCTTCAAAAACATTTTTATTGGAAAAAAGTTCAACAGGACATCATAAAGTATATCATATCTTACACTTCCTATGCCATTTCTAAACCATCCATCAAGAAGCAAGGCTTATACAACCCTCTTCCTATTCCTGAGAAGATTTGGGAATCCATCTCAATGGATTACATGTATGGCTTGTTGTCCACCAGGAAAGGAAATGACCTCATGTTCATGGTTGTTGATCGGTTTTCAAAGAATTCCATCCTCACAACCCGTAATAAGAATGTCACAGTGGAAGATAGTGCCAAGCTCTTATTCGAACAAGTGTGGGTCCACTTTGGGATACCACAGACCATCATCTTCGACTGCGACAACATGTTTCTCAACACCTTTTGATTGAGTCTCTGGTCTCTGGTGGACACCAAGGTCACCAAATCCACTACTTTCCACCCCCAAACCGATGGCCAAACAGAGGTCGTCAATCAAATGATTGTGCAGATCCTGCACATGTACAATTCTAAGCATCTATGTACATGGGACAAGAGTCTCCCATATGTCCAACAAAGTTACAACATGGCTCTCCATAGTTCCACTGGCCATAGCCCATTTCAGGTGGGTCTAGGATTCCAACCCTTGGGACCCATTTATGTTGCAATTCCTCTTGCCACCGCACCGACATAATCTTCCCTTGATCAGTATTTGATCGACAAAGCCACCAGATTCATTGAGCGGATTTAGTACATCTTCCAATAGGTCCAAGAGATTTTTTAGAAATCCAATGATAAGTACAAGAAATTCCATGATCAACACAGGGTACCACACTAGTTTCAGGTTGGAGACAAAGTCTGGTTACATCTATAGAAGGAGCGTCTCACTGGGCCCCATCGTAATCTTTTCCCACTTTGTTATGTGCCTTACACTATCACCAAGGTGGTGGGTAGCAATTCTTTTGAGCTCAACACTCCACCCTTCCTTGGTCTGGATCCAATATTCAATGTGGACCTCCTTCATCCATATTTTCCACCATTATTGGATATCTCTGAGATCGCAGAACAACTGAAACCCACAGAGTTCAACCCTGATTGCAGGGAACAAGAATCCACTGATCAGATAGTGGACACACAGGTCAAGGGCACTCGCCAACAATGGATCCAACTTTATCGGGTTGTCAAGGCAGGGAAAATCCTACACCAAGGAAATTCGCTCACCCGGGGCCAAATCCAACAGAAGTTTCCTCACATGATGGGGGAACTCAACAGAATGGAGACCATTACTTCCTAAGGGGGGAGGATTGATCCAGATGGATATTGGTGGCCACCCACTTATTCCAACTGGCTCCTCATGTCTGTTTTTTGTTCAACACGTTCTTCTGTACTTCTTTGTAATTATGGGTTCTACACTTCTACGGCTATATGAATTCCCACACATCCTCCAGGTGGATATGGGTCCCCTCTTGCCTAATCCAACTAGATTATTTTGTATGTTTTCATGTCATCACATCTTGTTGTAATTCTAGGGCCGTTTTGGGGCCCTAAACGTTGTTTTTTTGGATTTCCATAGTCAAAATATATATGGAAACAAAATTTGATGGTGGAATGTGTATTTCTCTGAAATATGTTTCCAAAGGGCTATCACACACCTAAAACGAAGGTCATATGCAAAAGTTACGGCCCTAGGAAGTTGAGGTACCAAATTACACCAACTTACCCATAGGGCCCACATGAATTTTGGCGTTTCACCTTCTAGGGTTAGGTTTTTGGATGTCTAGGGTTTTGGAATTCATTATTAATATCAAAAAGGCCTCTGTATCCTCATTTTAATCCATTATGCTCAGACTGATGTGTGTATCAACCACATCTCTTCTCAGAGATAACCACCACAATTCGAGCAAGTTTTAGTTCTGCAATTTTACAGTTTCAGCCTATTTCATTATTTAATAGAAGATATTGTTCACTGAATATTTTTTTTATTCTTCATATCTTTGTGTTTATTGTATTCAATATTTTAATCAGTTCGTTCGTCTCCTAAATATGGATCATACTCGGATCCTAGTGCAACATGGTAGCTTTGTTGCATTATCTCAGTAGGAGGTGTCTACTAGTGACATTGATAGAGGTGTTGGAGCTTCACCCCACACAACAAAGTTCAATGAGGAGAGAGCACATGGAAATATAAATCATCCATGTGAACCTCACTAATGCTCGAGTTGTGGGTAGACTTGCTATGGGCCTATTGAGGCCATTGGACAACAGAGCTTCACGAAGGAGATTAGTATCTGAACCATCTCTATATTCCTCATCATTATATATTCATATTGTATTATGTTTATTTATATCAATATTTTATTGTATGTTTTTTTGTAGTTGCTACACCCGTGTAGCAGACCCTCTATGCCCATGGATGCATTGGTGTATGTCCCCACTACCGATTCAACAATAAAATAAACTTGCTCAACTAGTCTACCCCACACAAAGGTATGTGTCACATTTGATAAATTCACCATAGTGATTTCTTTATTTTATGGCATCCTCAAATTTTTAATGTTTTTGTGTTTCTACAGGTTGTGGGACCAAGTGATGTCGAGCAATGTGCACCTAAGATGGACAATTCACCTACATCACAGGTCTCATGTGTAGAGTTAAATATCATTTAAATCTCAAATTTGTTGTATTTCTATTGTTTGATTTTACTATTTTGTACTAATAGTTCAATATTATTAATATATATTCAACATCTTCTAAATTGTACATTTTTTACAAAATGGCACCTCATACCCAATATACAAAATGGAAACAAGTGCCCTAACATTAAAAACAACCATATGGTGGCCTATATACAAAGTGGCATTCATTGGTCAATCATTGACCACTTCCACCGTCACCACGCTTAGGAGCATCCTGGAAATTGATCTTTCTTCTCTTGCTGGAAGAAGCACCTCGAGTGGTTTTGGGCTTGGGTGTGGTTCACCACTCCAAAGACTGCACAAAGAAAAAACATTGTTAAGTTTTTTCCACAATGAATTAAAATACTTACAAAATGATACTTTGTAATTCAACATAAGAAAACTCATGATAGATGGTACTAAAAATTATGGGGGTGTTTCCCTACTCCACGAATCTAATCTCTCAACAATTCCACCCTGCATCACTTACAAGGATCAAATAATGAATTTTAAACAAATATGCATAAAATCAATTCCATTCATGATAAATAAAAATTGCCTCAAAGAATATACCATGCCTCAAATCATATGCCAATAATGTGCCTTAAACATGTCCCAAAATATCCAACATGTACCTCAACCATGTGCCAACACCTCCAATATATGCCTCAGTCATATGCCATAACCTCCAACATACAAGCCTCAAAATATATAGAATAACATACCTTTCAACATGTGAACCACCTGGTGCATGAGATATCATATATTCAGACCTTCCTCTACTTCAGTATCAAGAAAAATACCTTCCTCAAAAAATTTCCTCAGCCTCATGGGACTTGACAGAGCAATAGGCAGGGCCTCGCATGATGATACAAGGACAACCCGTGGGTGCCTCACGAGACACCCTATGATTGACTCATGGGTGTCTTCTCAGTTAGGGTTTTCTGAAAACCCTTCTCCAATTTGTGTCTCTGAGCACTCCCTCCTTTGCACAACTCCGCTAATTTGCCTTCTCTAAGAAATCACATCCTTGCTTGGTAATTAATTAGAGGTTCTTGATGTGTATTTATAACCTTCCAAGTAAATACTTTACTTGATTTTTTAGTCGACCTGTTGTTACACACCTAAGTGATGGACTACCAAATGTCACACTTAAGTGTGGTAAGTGTCGCCACTATTGTACTACCAAATGTCACACTTAAGTGTGGTAAGTGTCGCCACTATTGTACTACCAAATGTCACACTTAAGTGTCACAAGTATCGCATTGCCAATTGTCACACTTAACTGTCCCATATTTTATACACTTAAGTTTCGCACTTTACCAAGTGTTGCACTTAAGTGTCACAATTTCATCACCATGAAAAATTGTATGTCATAATCCCTATACATGTTGAATAAGAAATATATTAGTTTGTTATAGGATAAATAGGTAAATGCAGACATAAAATAATCTCTCTAAATCCACCTGGATCTAGAACAAAACAGGACAGGACATGACGCTTTTCCTAAGTTACAATCACTAATCTAAGTGTCAAAGAAATAATTGATGACTTACCTTTGATATCGCTTCCTTATATCTTTGTTGTTCCCTCTTCGATCTGGTGCTCTTGTGAAACTTGATCTGTAGTGACACAAACCAACCAAAGTGAAGCAACTATGATAGATTCAATTAAAACTTAAACATGTGATCAAGGAGTCATGTAATAAAATGAGAATGATTTTATGGGAAATAAACATGCCACTATATTATATTGAATAAAAGTGGAAGATACAACCGAAATTCCTTGATGTCACAAGTTCCCTTTTAGTGGTCCTTCATTCCAACACATACATATAATTGTTCCGAGATTTGCATGAAGATGATCTTCAAATTCTTGATGATTGAATGAAAACCTCAAGCATGAACTGAAATAATATTCTTCACACAATCTCCAACCTATTCTTCCAACAATCCTTTTCTCAACTTTGCTTAATTGTGTTTAACCTTTTCCATGAGAAGCCCATTATTATATAGGAGAATTTGAAGTGGTTAAAAGGATGAGGATGATCCCACTAGATCAGAGAAGTCAGTAAGATCGTAACCATACGGACGCCACCTCACATTCCAGAAGATTCCCCTTCTAGAAACTTCTTGAACCTCTTTCCTCTTTTGGCTTTCAAATGCCGCTGCACCCTACCTATATAGAAACCTGCGGAAATCCCGTAGGCCAGTTATAGAGTAACCTACGGAAATCATGGTTTTTTACACTGTACACTATGGGTAGCCTGCGACATTGTTCTAAAAGGTAGTCTTGCAGGGGAGGAAAGAAGTCACTTTTCTTAGGCAAAATATGATTTTGAGGGCCTGATTACATGCTTGTAAATTCATCATCAGAGTGGCCAAAATAATGTGTAACATAATGCCCCCCAAAGTATGAGGTCGGAACTTGTGACAACCGAAATACTTTGTAAAATACGTGTGTGTGTTGGGAACAAAGAACACACCAATCGGGAACCTGCAAACAAGCAAGCATTTTCACAATATGATACCATGTCTGGAGTAGGAATTCCCATGTTTAGACTACAAATGATTGAACTCATAAGTGTAAGTCATGGCCACTAATGATACACTGTGGATCCATGTCATCAAAATGTTACATAGCCACAAGGAATACACTATGGATCTATGTATGAGAAAAATTTGGATGCAAACATAGCCATGAGACATACAAAGTGGATCTATGTGTCAATACAAATCATCAATATTCCATCGCAACCTAGACCATGAATGATGAGATCCAGGGTATTCAATCCCATCGTCTGTAAGTACGAATCTAGTCATGTGATTATAGGTGTTGGAGTCGAACATGGTTAGAAACCGCTTGATTACTGCTTATTAATGAAAACTGTTAACAAATGTGAGGGAAATCAACATTGATGTCAATGAATCCCAAGGTATTGTAGTAAAATCCAACGAACGCGAATAAATGAGATGAAGTCGAACATTCGATTGAATCTTTTGATCAGGGACCAATGACGTAAATCCACTGTCAAGAGAGAAGAAACTTGCTATTAGGGCATGCATTCTCTAAGGTACTAAACGATTTCTAAGTATCATCCCTAGATAATGAGTTGAAGTCGACAGGAAGAGACTCGTCACAGGAGGGCCTTGATGTATACCCCATCAATGACACAAAATAAGTAATAGATTTAGGATAGAGTAAAACATGAATATGATTTGAATCTTACACATGGAAGGCCAACATGGTAGGAATTGACAACTGCAGATGGTTAACTCAAGAGAGGGCTTATTCAGACTTCTCTTGAACATATGGATGACATGACGACAGTCTTGGAAGCATTGACTCAAATAAGACACAAGATATAAACTTGCAGAAAGTTAGACGAGAGACAAATGGATTTCCCAACCCAGATTCAAATGATGAAAAAGGGGGTGTCATGTTCAAGAGCGACTCTTCACTGTCACTAACACGGATATAGAGACACATTTCTTTCCCAAAATTTCCCCCACCATTTCTGGCGAGTACCTATTTATTTTTACACAAGCTTGAGGAGGATAACATATGCTTCTAATGTAAGCTCATCCTTCGGACGAGTTGATCAAAATCTGGACCAGGGGGCAAAAATTTGCTCAAATTTCAAAGTGCTCAGATTGCGACGAAAATGGTGCCATTGCGTCCGTCTCGTCTTCCTGTTTCCAGAGGTATATTTACTTTCACAAACGAAGTCCGTATGGAGGAGATATCACGATCTGTCCGCTGAGCCAAACAGGTAAAAATTTGGGATGCTGACTGTACCTGTCCGTACAGTCCATACGGCCACGTGGAGGGCCGTACCATCATGATGATGTGGCGACCGTACAGTCTACGTGGTAGTTTGATGATGTGGTGCATATCGGTTGGTTGTTCGTTGGTGCATTTTCATTGGTTGACGTGGACGAGTGGTATGTTGACACGTGTCCGTTTGCATGGCGAATTATAAGGAGACACGTGGCCCAATCCATGGGCGCCACGTGTCCCCATGTGGTTGGTTAATTTTTGTTGTGCAAAATATATTGGAGGCCGCGGGGTTCGACCCCCGGACCTCCCACACAGTCCACGGCTTCACCCGACCGCCTGACCATTCGTCCACACAATGTTTCTTGTTAACTTTATGAGTTCGCATGTATTTATGTTTGACTTTTGATATGGTCGGCGGGGGGTCGGGCCAGGGCCAAGCCCCGGTCCGTGGTCGCATGTATATTATATGTGACCATACCTTTTGTTATATGGCGCGGTTACATTTATTTAAACCGTGACCATTACACTTATATATATGCGCGGTGGTGTTTAAAATTTGACCCACAGTCTTATTGATATTATATATGACCATATCTTTCGGTGAAAGCGCACGGGAGTATATTTTTATTTGTACCGTGGTTCTATTGAAATAATATAAGACCATGCCATAGCATTTGGAACGGGGGCTATGTTGCGTTTTAAACACGGTTTTATGCATAAACCATATGAATCTACACTCTGTGGAAAGGCACGCGCGCGGGAAGTTTAAAACTTGGTTTAAACGGTTTTTAAACTTAACCACCTTTTTGCCTTTGAGCATGGTTTTATGCCACCATATGCCCAAGTGATAGGCGGTTGGGGGCTGGAGGCGCCCTAACCGTCCTACAGTTTGCACGGTTATTCGGAACCGCTTGGTGCTGGGTTTAAATGCGCATTGGGAGCATGTTCCAGGTTCATGCACACAGAGGTGCGTTTTGTAGAGCCAGTTCCAACAAAGCTTGAAGGAGGAAGATGGAGGAGGCCTAACTTCTTCATCGTTTGGCCGTTTGAGGTGCCGTAAAAGCCCAGCCAGGGGTTTTTGGATGTTCTGGATCCATTGGTGCCGTTTTCACAGCCATTTGAAGACTTCTTCAGCAAGATTTTCACCATTGAAGTTTCAGCAAGCTTAAGGAAGATTGAAGCCCTCTTTGATGGAGGACATGGTTTGGTGAGCCTATATTTGTTTTCTGTGATTGAATAATCATTTTTGGCTAATTGATATGCTCTGAACAAATTGGGATAGGTTTCAGAGGTTGTTGAGGAATTTTACAGGTGTTTTTGCCAAAGAGAAGCTCAAGGAAGCTTATGGCCACATGTAGAAGAGGTTATGCCCGGATGAGCCATGATCCGTTTTCAGAGTTGTATTAGTCATTTTTGGGGTTTTTATGTGTTCTGATCTCAATGGTACAGTTTTTTTTTCCATTGGAGTTGAGCAGCAACTTGTAAAAGAAATTTTGACTAATTAATCCCAGAGAGCCAAGTCCATTGATGGAGGCTCAAGGAGATGTAGCCCGTAGGGGGGTGAACTCCTTTATCATGTTGTTCTTGTTGTGCATTTGATGGTTTGTTTGCTGCAAGGATTGTTGCTGTGTATTTATGTGAAGTACATATTTAACCATCTACAAGAACATTTGCTAACACATAAGCATTTACAAGAAGAAGCACGAACTTAACACATAAGTTTATATTACATATTTATACACATGAAGCAAGGTCCTGTAAAGTTTATTTTAATGAAGTAGGGGTGCTTGCATAGCATAACAAGTTAGCCTTCTATTTCCAGTTCAAGTGGTATCAGAGGATAAGTTTGTTTCGCTCATGTGTTTTCCATTGATAGCTTGAGATTTAGCTATTGGTTTTTGTGCAAGTTTTGTGTTGAAGTTTGCAAGGATGGCAGAAGCTTCAAGTATTGATAGTTCTTATACAGTTTCATTATCTCTAGAAGAGTTGATAACTATGAGAGATTTAATGGAAAAGATGTATGATAAAGACATTGCCTTTGAAGAGTAGTTGATGGCCATGAAGCAGGAGAAAGAACAATTTCTTGTGAGGTTGCATGAGATGGAGATTCAACTCCATGAGGCAAAGGAAACCCTTACCAAGTACATGAATGAACATAAGGTATGCAGTGTTAGTTTATCTTCTAATTCCTCTAAAGATGAATGTTTTGGTGGTTTTGAGAGTCACACAAGAGGAATAGGGTCCAAGTTGTTGCTTAAAATGGGCTATGAAGGTAAAGGTTTGGGTAAGCATGCACAAGGCATTGTTGAGCCTATTATTGTTGAAGAAAGACCCAGGTATTGTGGTCTTGGATATGAACGACAAGATGGATCAAATTCCAAAGTCGTGGAGACAAAGGAAAAAGTTCCAAGCATAAACTTTGTTTAAAGTTCACCTCCTCAGGAAGGCTTTAAAGGTGAAAGTTCGAGAACTTTTGTTGAAAGTTCAATCCCTTCAGCATGCGAGGCTTGTGTTCAGGATGAATGCAAATGTGAGAGTTGTGACAGTGATGAGGACAAGAACACTGTTGATGGTGTTCAAAGGAGAGCCTGTAACTCTTCAGATTCACCTCCTCAACGAGGCGATAAAGGTGAATTCTTCAGGTATAATTCCTCTTATCATTCAGTTGCATTTAATTATGTTAAGAATGATCAATTTATATGTAACAATGGAAGAAAGAATCCATGTACGTATTGTGGTTTGTATAACCATCATGTTTCCAAGTGTTGGGAAAGGTTGTCCAATTTTAGGAAACTTTCTAAGCAAAGACAACGTGAAAGGAGGATGCAAAAGGTTTGCACTCATTGTCAGAAGCGGGGTCATCTTGTTGACCAATGTTGGACGTTACATCCAACTATTCGTCCACAACTTCAGAAGCAGTTGGATAAGATGATTGGCAAGAATGGAAGTGGAGATTCCATCATTGATGTGAGTCAGGATGATTCGCAAGAGGACGATGTCCAGTTGAAAAAGTCACCGTTCAGTTGGTTTGGTAAAAAATGGTTGGATTTCTTAAGCAAGTAATGCTTGCGTTTTTCTGATTGTAAATGCACTTTTCAGCGTTATGTGTGCATTTATGGGAAGGTCGATTTGATGTTGAAATGAGTCTCGACTGGTTGATGATTTTCTGACGACTATGTTGTGTCGATCGTGTTGTTCGACTTGTGTTTAGTCGATGGTGTTTATTGACTTGAAAGTTGATTTTGAAAACGCCATGTACTTTGATGAAGTACGAGATGCGACAGTTTGTTTGGAGAACAAAAGATTTTTTGATAGCATCATTTTTCAATCTTGTCTAGTTTGTTTTCAAGATTGATGTTTTTATTGGCTTGTGACAAGATGTCGCAGGAAGTTTTTGCAGCCATTGGAGAGCTGATTTTTGTTGACACCGAAGAGTTCGAAAGAGGAACTTGATTCTCAGTGGGAAGGCTGGCAGTCTTCCAAGAACAGAGAGAGCAGTGGGTCAGCAGCAGCCAGAGAGCAGTGGTTGAAGGACATAGCCAGTTGCAGTGACCGGCATGTCAGAGTATTCAGGTGATTGTCGAAAAGATTTTGATATGACTTGAAAGAAGATAGATAAAATTTTGTGGGTCCAAAATCCTTTCAGTGGGAAGGTGTGATCAAAATCTGGACCAGGGGGCAAAAATTTGCTCAAATTTCAAAGTGCTTGGATTGCGACGAAAATGGTGCCATTGCGTCCGTCTCGTCTTCCTGTTTCCGGCGGTATATTTACTTTCAAAAATGAAGTCTGTATGGAGGAGATATCGCAATCTGTCCGCCGAGCCAAACAGGTAAAAATTTGGGATGCTGACTGTACCTGTCCGTACAGTCCGTACGACCACGTGGAGGGCCGTACCGTCATGATGACGTGGTGACCGTACAGTCTACGTGGCAGTTTGATGATGTGGAACATATCGGTTGGTTATTCGTTGGCGCATTTTCATTGGTTGACGTGGACGAGTGGTATGTTGACACGTGTCCGTTTGCATGGCGAATTATAAGGAGACACGTGGCCCAATCCATGGGCACCACGTGTCCCCATGTGGTTGGTTAATTTTTGTTGTGCAAAATATATTGGAGGCCGCGGGGTTCGACCCCCGGACCTCCCACACAGTCCACGGCTTCACCCGACCACCCGGCCATTGGGCCACACAATGTTTCTTGTTAACTATATGAGTTCGCATGTATTTATGTTTGACTTTTGATATGGTCGGTGGGGGGTCGGGCCAGGGCCAAGCCCTGGTCCGTGGTCGCATGTATATTATATGTGACCATACCTTTTGTTATATGGCACGGTTACATTTATTTAAACCGTGACCATTACACTTATATATATGCGCGGTGGTGTTTAAAATTTGACCCACGGTCTTATTGATATTATATATGACCATATCTTTCGGTGAAAGCGCGCGGGAGTATATTTTTATTTGTACCGTGGTTCTATTGAAATAATATAAGACCATGCCATAGCATTTGGCACGGGGGATATGTTGCATTTTAAACACGGTTTTATTCATAAACCATATGACTCTACCCTCTGTGGAAAGGCACGTGCGCGGGAAGTTTAAAACTTGGTTTAAACGGTTTTTAAACTTAACCACCTTTTTGCCTTTGAGCACGGTTTTATGCCACCATATGCCCAAGTGATAGGCGGTTGGGGGCTGGAGGCGCCCTAACCATCCTACAGTTTTCACGGTTATTCGGAACCGCTCGGTGCTGGTTTAAACGCGCATTGGGAGCGTGTTCCAGGTTCATGCACACAGAGGTGCGTTTTGTAGAGCCAGTTCCAGCAAAGCTTGAAGGAGGAAGATGGAGGAGGCCTAACTTCTTCATCGTTTGGCCGTTTGAGGTGCCGTAAAAGCCCAGCCAAGGGTTTTTGGATGTGATGGATCCATTGGTGCCATTTTCACAGCCATTTGAAGACTTCTTCAGCAAGATTTTCACCATTGAAGTTTCAGCAAGCTTAAGGAAGATTGAAGCCCTCTTTGATGGAGGACATGGTTTGGTGAGCCTATATTTGTTTTCTGTGATTGAATAATCATTTTTGGCTAATTGATATGCTCTGAACAAATTGGGATAGGTTTCAGAGGTTGTTGAGGAATTTTACAGGTGTTTTTGCCAAAGAGAAGCTCAAGGAAGCTTATGGCCACATGTAGAAGAGGTTATGCCCGGATGAGCCATGATCCGTTTTCAGAGTTGTATTAGTCATTTTTGGGGTTTTTATGTGTTCTGATCTCAATGGTACAGTTTTTTTTTCCATTGGAGTTGAGCAGCAACTTGTAAAAGAAATTTTGACTAATTAATCCCAGAGAGCCAAGTCCATTGATGGAGGCTCAAGGAGATGTAGCCCGTAGGGGGGTGAACTCCTTTATCATGTTGTTCTTGTTGTGCATTTGATGGTTTGTTTGCTGCAAGGATTGTTGCTGTGTATTTATGTGAAGTACATATTTAACCATCTACAAGAACATTTGCTAACACATAAGCATTTACAAGAAGAAGCACAAACTTAACACATAAGTTTATATTGCATATTTATACACATGAAGCAAGGTCCTGTAAAGTTTATTTTAATGAAGTAGGGGTGATTGCATAGCATAACAAGTTAGTCTTCTATTTTCAGTTCACGAGTCCCTTGGAGTATTTTTAACGAACCCTAAGAATGAGTGGTTCGGTCCCATGTGGGTCTTTCGATGTTTGTTTAATGAGTCAAAAGATAGAAAATCGGGGGTTTTTCATGTTTATAGAGTCTGAAAAACACTTAAAGAGAACTCTCTCAGTTCCTTTTTCGTGAAATAGTTTGATAGGCCCGAAAAAGTGATAAACTATCACCCATCGAACGTTTTATTCAAATACTTTTATGAGTGTGAACAGAACAACGTTGCTCAACAATCTTTTTGTTTCTATGGAGTATAAAAAGAGCTTAAAGGATACTCCATGTGTGTCTCTTTTCGTGTTACCAAGACGAGTACAAAAGGACCACAAAATTATACTTGGTTGCATTCTCATAAACTTTTGAGCATGAGAATGAACAAAGAGTGAACTCGAGGTTTTACTAAAAATCCTAAAAAGCATCGATATGCGTAATGAAGAGAAAACAAATTACAGAACAAACATCCATACTCCATTAATTAGGACCCTAGACTTCTTTCTGTAAGAAGCAAGACACTCACGAGGCTATTAGAGTTGAGGGTTTATAACAAAATACATTTATATAATATAAAATATTATGAAAAAAGGTAAAAAGTGAAATAAATAAGAGTAAGAACTCCTTTTACCATTTCATTTGCATTTGGTCAAGAACTTGTCTAAAAACCCCTTTTCTACCCCTTACTTCGGCTGTCAATTGTGAGGAGCATAGGTGACCATTCGACGAACGGTCTCCATCAAGATGGTAAGCTCTTCATCCTCTTCCTTTTGAATGGATTGAAATTCATTTTTAGTGGTTAAAAGATGTTTTTTGGGTGATTTTTTGGGCCGATAGGCGTGTGATGAGACCACCACAGGTGACTGGTATCGGGCCCTATGAAAATCAAATATTTCAGTAGGCGCCCAATGACTCACTTGTGGAAATACTGCATTGTAATTGAAGCCTGATTGCAGCGGCCGAAAACCCAAAAATAAATGCATGCGTTGGACCAAAAAGAATTCAAAAATTGATGATTAAAGTTGCTAACTATCTTCTCTCATCTCCACACAGGTGTTTGATTTCCAAAATGTTGGAGTGGAGAGAATGAGAGCATGAGGATGATGACTTCATGGCTTTGAATGATCAAAGCACTGTCAATGCCCTTTGACAGTGTGGCTTGTTAAAATTCTTCAAAATCCAGGGCATGAGAGTCCAACTGAGACTATTAGAGTACTTGGTCCATATGTGGGACGTGGACCAACAAGTGTTTCATGTGGGTGTCCATGTTCTTTCCTTGGACATTGAAAATATTTACTTTTTGACGGGGTTATCCCGTCGTGGGGCACATGTGACCCTAATAGGGGGTCGAGGTGGTGGCTTGTCGATGAACGAGTACATCCATCGGCACTACGAACCTGAGGTAGAGAGGTGCAAAGGTAAAGTGGCCATCAGAGGAGTTCGGGATCTGACTCTGAGAACCATTCTCTTTACTATTTCATGGATGGAGGGAAGTGCTTCACCACACATGGCCCTCCAGAGTTATTTTCAATATGCTATTGAATGCACAGAACCTCGAGTGTTCAATTGGTGTGACAGTGTGCTCCGCAGTATGAAGACACAACTTACTAAAAGTAAGGATGTAGACCTAAATAAGTTTGGGTATGGGTCCCTCATTTGTGACTGCAGGTAGAGTGGGGAATACTAGCCCCACGAGACCCAAGAATGAAACGATGGTGTGACCTTATGGTGCGACATGTAGCGGGCTCCATTGTCAAGTACAATGATGCATTTTTTGACTGGTTAAGGCCCCAAATTTTGATGATTGATGATTATGTGTATGCTGGCCTGGAATTTTAGGGCGATCCCGACTTGGTTCTCCCTGAGGGATTTTAGTGGGGAAATCTAGGAAAGAAAGATATTTTGTTCTTTATAGTGTTTTTGTGGATTTTTAGGATATAAGATGTTTTTTGTGTTTTCTATAGAAAGAATAATCAAAAAATCTTTGACCATGCATATGTAGGGCCATACTAGCCTCCGGGAACATGTCTGATCCAGAGACGAGGAGAGGCAGGTGTAGTATCAGGGTGGGATGCTGGCGACTATGATGCAATGGAGAAGAACCTAGAGGGTCTGACATCAAGCATTCTCAACATCTCGATCAAGGAGATCCCGAGGTGTTATCAACGCCATACTGTAGGTGTGTCTGGCTCACTTAGTTAGTTACTTCGTAGGGTGGAATGGGTAGTAGTATGCTATTGTGAGAAACATCCATGATGCTATTTTGTAGAAGCCATGGGCTTAATATTTTGATATTTTGGTCCTTGGATGGAAAACATTTTTGTAAATTTTTTTATCGTTATATATATATATATATATATACGTGAGACTTCTACCGACTTACTCTGCTTCTATATATAATGTGTAATGTGTGATTGGATTTATAAATGTCTCAAATGTCTATCTAACACATAATTAACTAGAGCATTAGTTAATGTATTTAGACATCTAGGAATGTGTTGATATTCAATATAATCAAAATAACGTTCCAAGAGGTGAATTCGTAGATATACCCGTAACAAAGTAGGACTTCGGATAGTATAGACATTATTTAACTGGAGCACTAATAGCTGCGAATCAAGTTGTACAATGAAGTGGTGAATCCCAAGTGAAATAACATTGATCAATAATTCGATGACTGTGCTATATTCTGCGATTTTATTGGTTGCACGACCAAGGAAAACACCTTGTAGACTGATAAGTTAGGTTGTAGGTGCATATATTTCCCAAGCAACAAAAGCTAGGTTCTGAGTACTACGGCTAGCACCATCGACGAAGCCAATATAGGGTAGTGAAGACATCAACATCTGGAAACCAAGCACAATGCAAGGTAAGTAGTTGGAGGTGGAAACCAAATAACGAAAATCACAAAAAGTAACACAAAAGAGTATGGTACAGTAAAAGTACAAGCACTCATGCAAAGACAGTCTAACCATAATACTTCTTCAAGTAAAGCCCATTTCTGGGTTCACTCAAAGGAATGCCATCATAATCTACTAACTCATAGGCTCCCTTCTCTAACACTCATTTGATGATATATGGACCACGCCACATAGCTTCGAATTTTCCAGCTCCTAGTAGATCACGATCTTGTTCATAGAGGAGAACTAGATCTCCCTCAGAAAAAACACGTGGTTTAACATGTTTGTCATATTGAGATTTTACGTGTTTTTTCTGGGTTTCAATAACTAGGGTGGCATCACGAAGGGTCTCATCTAATTGCATAATATACAATAGACGTTCTTATTTGGCAGAGGTGTTTGGGAGAATTTCGATGGCTAGCTTCAAAGATTGTATTTCACATTCAATTGGGATAACGATTTCAATGTCGTAGACTAGTTGAAAAGGGGTAAATCCCATAGCAGACTTCACAGATGTCCGATAGGCCCATAATGATGGAAAAAACATTGTGTGCCAACTGGTCTTATGGATTCCTATTATCCGACGAAGTATGGTGATAAGGATTTTATTTATTGCTTCAACTTGGCCGTTGGCATGTGGATAGTAGGGGGTTGAGTTTTCATGCCGAAGACCCAACTTGTCGGTAAGTTTAGAAATCATAAAGTTTCAAAAATGGATACCGTGATTACTAATGATAGCTTGCGGGATCCCAAATCGAGTAATAATGTGATTAAATATGAAAAGGGCTGCAGTTTTTCCAGTATTGCTGAATGTAGGCATCGCCTCGACCCATTTCGTGAAATAATCCACGTCTATGATAATGTATCTATTCCCCTGACCAAGTGAGGGTTACATGTCATGAAATCGATACCCCATTTTGTGAAAGGTCGGATGGAAACTACAGGGTGTAAGGGAGTGGGATGTGATCTTATTTTATTATTGTACATTTGGCAAGCATGGCATTTTTGGACGACGGTAATACAATCCTTAAATAAAGAAGGCCAAACATACCCTTCTCGTAATATATTTTGGGTAGTAGCATACCCAGACATGTGACCACCACATGCTCTAGAATGGAAGTCATTCAAAGCTTTCTCATCCTCGTCATAGGTGATACATCGTCGAAAAATGGAGTCAACCCCACGATGATAAAGAGTGTCACCGAGGATGATATATTGACGAGCTTGATATCGTATACGACGATGGTTAGCACTAGATAGATCGGGCAGAAATTTTGAGTTTGGAGATATATAATGATATCTCCATACCAAATGTCGTCAGAACTGATCAGAAAAAGAGATTCATCAGGCAAAGAATATTCTTCTATGTTTTCTGACTCAGTGCAGGGAAGGTTACACATCAGTTCGAAAAGCACCAAATATTTCTTAGACTTAGCGCATTCGAATTCTAAGTAAAACTCTTAGAGAATCACTATCCATTTAGAGTACTTTCCCCCTAGAAATTGGCATGTAAGAATGTGCTGCATGGGGTTGCAATCGGAAATTACAGTGGTCTTGCATAATAGGATGTAGTGACAGAAACGTTGGACAACTTGAACAGCTGCCAGGGCCAGTTTTTGAACATGTAAATATTTGGTTTAGGTGGTCGTGAGACTCCGACTCAAATAATATATGACATGTTCATCATGTGAATCATCTTCTTGGACTAGAACCATGGCGATGGTAGAGTCCTAAGCAACGAGATAAAGGAAGTAATCTCGACTATAATCGGGTGGGAAAAGTAATGGGGTACGGGTTAAAGTTAGTTTCAAATCTTCGAAAGATTTGTTGGCAGTAGAATCCCATACAAACTCAGAACCTTTCTTTAGCAGTCAAGTAAATCTGAGCATTAATTGAGCGTATTTTGGGATGAAATGACGTAAAAAATTTTCCTTCCCTTGCAAACTTTGAAGTTGGAAAAGTGAAGAAGGAGGAGGGATATTGAGGATTGCCTCGACCTTCAAAGGATAGACCCTGATCCCCTGGCATGAAACAATAAAACCTAGAAATCGGTCAGACTCCACACAGAAAACACATTTGTGTGGGTTTAAGAGAATACAATAGAACCAACAACGAAGGAAAATGGCTCAGAGGTGTGCCAGATGGTCACTACAATGCATGGAATGTGCCGGTAGGTCATCTAGATATGGCTGTACAATGTGTTTGATATCATGAAAAACATAAGACATGGCATGTTGAAAAGTTGCACCAATGTTATTTAAACCAAAGGGTAGTTTTCAGTAGGCAAAGGTTCCCCAAGGACAAATAAAAGCGATTTTGTGTTGATCCGTGAGAAAGATGTTGATTTGATTATAGTCGGAGAAACCATCCATTAAAGAGAATATTTCACTCCCGACGCAATCGTCGACGATCTAGTCAATGAAGGGGGTGGGAAGGTTGTCCTTAGGACAAGCTTGATTGATATCCCTATAATCAATGCAAACACGGATCATACCTTGTTTCTTGTTAACTGGAGCGAGATTGGATACCCAATTAGTTAAAGCCACAGGATAAATAAAGCCAACTTTAAGAAGTTTTTCGAATTCAATCTTAATAGCAGATGCTTTACGGGGGTGGACTGGATGAAGTCTCTACCATATGGGTTTAGCGCCTGAGTATGTCTTAATTTCGTGTATAACAATATCAGGGTCAAAACCCGACATTTCTTCATAGCTCCAAGCGAAGATGCCACGAAACTCTTGAAAAAGTGATTTATATGCGACAACCTCGTCAGTGGAGCACGAAGCTCCGATGTGAACATTTGCAACAACTCTAGGTTTAATGTCTATGTTGAGGGGGATGGTGGGAGAAATATTACTTAAGTTCCCTTCATATAACACATCATGTGATGACTCGAGAATAGAGGAAATGACAACAACGGTTGACGGAGTCGAGATCTGTTGGTAACTCTCAATGGTGTGTTGCTCAAGTAAGAGAATGGAATAATGATGTCCATCATCCTAAGGGATGTCTTCCATCGACATAACTGACATAATCATCTCGTCCATGGGAAAAATAATGTGGAACGGGTTAGGAGACGATTCACCAAGAGAGAGGGTAGAAGGGGTTGTCAATTGAATTTCTTGATAGGTGGATTCAACCGAACTTAAAGGAATTTGGTTGCCATAGCGAGTATAATCACCAGGTTCAGGTATTACCCATGGGTCGAAATATGTGTGAGTGCTGTGGATGGAGGTGGAAATCATATTGATCGAGGAAACCAAAGGGGGTGGAACATCGAGAGGTGGGATTGGGAACATACCCATCAGAGTTGAATCTTTAAGTAGGCCCACACCAACGTTCTCATACCCAGGCGGTGTCTTTGAGATAAAAGGTACGTTGCTAGTATGGGTGTTAGAGTTTAAAAAAGCTAGTTGGTCGACAGTAATGACCTTTCCCTGATGTGGAAAACGTATAAAATGAAAAGGGGTAGACACAACGACGTGCATCGCATCAATCCATCTACGGCCATGTAAGAGGTTATAATCGAGAGGTGCATTAAAGACCTCAACTTCAACATTGACCGATTTTCCTTCCAACATAATAGACAACGAAGGAAGTACACCGTAGGGCTTAAAGCCAGAGCCATTGAAGTCTTTAAGAGTTTTATGTGATTCAGTAAGAGGAGGAGATCCGATGGCTTTCGAACATGCAATTGACATTACACATGTGGAGGCACCCTCATCAATAGCAGTCCTATAGATTTTCTTGTCGGAGACAACAACTTGTATTTGGAAAGCTAGTTGAGGGGGGAGTCTCAGAATGTGATCTTCGAGGTCAAACATTATCAAATTTGTATCCGTCATGGATGATTTTAGGGGCTAACTTTCGTTCATGGGCTAATTTTCCATGTTTTTTCCAAAAACGAGATTCGTTATTTTAAAAATGATTCACCCAAATTCTATAGTACAAAATTATTTTACCTTAAAAATCGCCAAAATTTTATAAAAACTATATAAAATCCTTAGAAATTTGAATATTTTTACAAAAATATCGCCAATCATTTATAGTTGGCATATGAAGGATTAGTAAGATTCGCCAAGGTTTATACATTTTAAAATAAATTTCCATCCTTAAAATCATCCCTGGTATCCGTAGGATCAATTCCATTGATAGACTTTAATAGTGCCTTCTGTTGAGTAGGGAAACTTTGAAGGAATTCGAGAGCTGACATTGCAGAAGGTGCTTGCGCTAAATATTCTACATGAATGTAGTTCTGAGAAGCATGTGCATGAGGGTTGAAGGCAGACTTTCTAACAACACCCTTTTGGGGAGGGAGAAGAAATGTATCGAGACTCAGTCATTCGAGATGAAGAGGAACGTTGGGAGGTGAAATTGAAGGAGGTTGTTGAACCAACGAAGGTGGTATATCATCAACCTTCTCTTTTGAGGAAGAGTAATCTTTGGCCCTTGTGGTCAGTATAACATCATTTTTTCTAGAATCACCAATACACATAAGGACATAGGAAGTAGTGGAGGGAGAGGGTTGGTCATGAATGACGAATTGGGCCTGCTATTGAGAAGGGAAAGGTTGAGACAAAATGACAGGTGTGGGATGTTTCGCGGTCCCTTGGAGGAACTTAGTGACCTCGGTCCGTCTTGGAAAATATTTCGTATAGTGATCATCACCACAGATAAGGCAAGGGTATCGGGGTTTGTGCTTATCCTTATCATCAGCAGGTTGAGTTTTTGTTTTCTCAGATTGCGGGTTATTTTTATCCTCCTTATTCTTACCCTTCCCTTTTTTAGATTTATTCTTTTCGGAAGGGGTAGATTGAACAGAGTTAACCTCAGAGGTTTTGCTGGCGGGAGGAGTACAAGATAGAGAATTTTGAACAATAGAAGCATTAGACTTGGGGTTGTTGGGAGAGGCTTGCGTAGTTTGAGGTTGAGCATGGAAAGTGCCAATCACACCATCAACCACATGAGAAGCAGTAGGGGTAGTCAAGGTAGCGATAGTAGAAGGGTGAGGTGAATCAAGGAGTAAGTCATAAAGAGTACCCATTTGTGAATAAATGAGGTCAAGGTACTGAGTGCTACTGATAGCCCATTCTTCGGTGACAACTCCACCCATGGAAATATCACGAGAGATCTCATTCACAAATGATTTTGTGAACCAATCTACCAATAACTGATTGAGAAGATCGAGTTTGATCAAACGTCATATTCGTCTCGACTCATGAATGTGATCAGAGATGTGAGTGGTCTTAGTTTGCTTGAAGGAACTTAGGATATTGGTTCATGTTTCATAACAGATTGATAATTGGTAGTGTGTAAGGAAAGCCATATCTAGGGTATTAAAGTCAGTGAAGAAACCTCATGGTAGTTCTATATACCACTTTGCAGCCGAACCCATGAGAGTTCGTTGGAAGAGTCATAACCGAATGGAACCATCCATCAAAGAGTTGGATGAACACCAAAGGTGGAAAGTCATGACATGGTTTTTCGGATCCTCTCCCGGTTTACCATCAAATTTTGGAATGTTAGATGGTAATTTGGTCGGTATAACCGGCCAGTGAGGAGAATGTAGGATAGGATCATTCAATATTATAGAAAAATCAGGTAGATCCAAAGTGGATAAAAAGGGTAATTGTCTATTCATAGGAGGATACTGGTGACTTTGCAGAGGGAGTCCCGTCGGTATACCAGTAGGACCATAAGTTGCCTGCATGTGAGGTGAAGGTCCTAACAGATTCATACGTGTGTGCGGAGGCATGTAGCCCATAGGGTTTTACTGATTGGGGATGTTCCCTTGAGGAGGTACACTAGGTTGAACGTTCATACCTCAAGTGGGATTGGAAGAATCGAGGTATGACTGGCCCGAACTAGGGGGTATAAAAGAGCTAACTTGATGTTGTTTCCCCCCAAATGATTGTGGATTTTCTTGAATAAGAAGATTCCAATACTGGGCTAGTGATCCAGGGATGTTCTGTCCATATTGTGGATTATATCCTCCAAGTGGGGGTTGTCCTCCAGGTGAGGAAGATGCCCCAATTTGGGTTTGACTTCCAAATTGAGTTTTCCCCCCTGGGTTATACTGTCCCCCAATAGGAATTTGATAACCAGAAGTGAATAAAAGAGTAGAACTTCCAAAGGTGGTAGAGCCATTGGGTCCGAATCCTCCTATAAAATGTGGATAAGACCCTCTAGAGAGGAACTGGGATGGTGTCAGAATGGAACCAAAAATAACATTATACCCAGGAGGAGTAAAGATTCTAGAAGCTCCAGATGGAACTTGGGTAGGAATGGGGATAGAAACATTCAAATAATTATACCCAAGACGGAGTGATGGGATTTGTCTAGACGAAAGAGGTGTGCCAATAGGAGGTTGGCTAGCTACCGTATTCCTGGTGGGAATAATCGTAGTGTTTAGGACCATTGTGGAATGGGCTTGCTGAAGAGGGATAGTTGAGCTAGGACCAGCTGACAGTGTATCTGAACCAGTGAAGAAATAACAAGTTGTACTATTAAAGTTATCTAAAGGTATTGCAAATGTAGTAGATGTCTCGGGTGGTTAAGAAATGATAGGTATATCAACTTCTTCCTCTGAGTTGGGAGGGTTTCTCCTATAATTCAAAGTTTGAGATATGTTAGTGGTCCAAAAAAGATCCTCGTTTTCAAGGTCGGAAAGGATTCCAGTTGGTATTCCAGAAGTGTCAACAACAAGTTCTCCAGATGAGTTTAGTAGAAGAATACGTCTCTCGTATCCAGGAGGTAAGCGAAAAGCGTCGAAAGAATCCGAAACGATTCGAAAAATTTCTAAGGAATCAGTTCTTTCTGCTTGTGAAGGTATGTGGTCCTGGATCTCATTTTGTTGAGGAGAGTTCTCTAGTGGATTAGGAAGAAAGGGTTGAGAAACTTCCAGATCTTTCGGAGGTAGTCCTTGCATCCTACGCGAACGACGTGGAGGGTCAATGCTAGTCAAACCGAAAAATTTACAAAACAAATCTTTGACCAACTATATAAACAAACAACACTCGCTAGTAGAATCTAGGAATCAAAACCAAGCAAACAAAACCTTCCAAAGTCACTAGTTGGTGATGAAATCCAACATCACGAAGTCAAGACAAGAAGGGGTTGGGCTAGGGTGTAAAAGTTACATTGACGACCTTCTTAACATACTTACACCCTGGTGCAAGCTCCCACACATAATCGTGGGTATACCCTCCAAGGAACCTGAGTGAGTCTGGCCAACGTCGATTCCAGGTAGCGTGAAGACTTGCCCCTCCACAGTCACCTCGTGTAAGACCCTAAGAATACAGGCAACTAAGGCTACCAAAAACAACAATGATTCCTTGGGAGACAGTCGACAGTCTGATCCATACACAAGGGCAGGGTATCTAGCCCGAAATCAAATTGAGAGGCTTCCACTCATCATTTTGGGTATACCTTCAAGCGACCCCCAAAATACACGCAATCTCTACACCGAGATCAACAAAGCAGGGTGAGTAACTCTGCCAATATCAATGCGACCTCAGGTTAGAACCTTGTGTGAGAAGGGCTTCCCAGGACAAAATGTTGCAAATGGAATTTAATCCTACCTATCAAAAGATGATATTGTGTGTTTTTCACTTTGGAGAGTGTGTCTCATCGTCTATCCCAAAGCTCTAGCCTAGATAATGTCAATGTAAAAGAGCCCTAGAAAAAATTACTAATTAAGTTTTAGATTTTTGCAATATTTTTAAAGGCTGTTGTTACTCAAGAGGGAGATGAGAATGAAACTGATGTTGTGTAAGACCTTGAACCAACAATATGCAAATAGAAATGGATGATGCAAATTTTCGTTCAATGAATTATATCTACAACAGGGAGAAAGTGTTTCCAGAATGATGTAAGCTACGAAATGTACTTTTTTTTTTTTTAAATGAACACAATTTCAAACAACCAATAAACAATGAAGTTCTTCAATGTTCTCTTCTCTTAAATGCAATAAATTTTCTTATGTATGATTATTCAAAAGAATGGATAACTTCAAATTCTTCCATTCTAGGACCAGACCAAAGGAATGACAGAGAAAGGACAAGTAATCCAAGAAAATCTATTCCTTCAAAAAACATCCAAATCAAACTTTCAATGAAGATAAAAGAAAAAAATGGCAAGGAAGTATTTCTCCAAATGTAAATGAAGAAATAAACTCTCAATCATCAAGAAATCTAGAATACATAATCAATCCAAAACTTCAAATCCAATCCAAGACTTTTGATCGAACAAGCACTCAGAGGTTATACCCTTGTTGTTAAAAATAAAAAATGAATGCTGGAAAATGACTAAGAGAGGTGTCCGATCTCCAAAAACCAATCAAAATTGTGTTAAGCATGAGAAAATATTCAAATACTGGCTAAAAACGTTTTCCCCAGCTGAGTAAAGAAAAAACAGGGCATCAACAGAGGCCAAAACCCCACTAAAAAATTTCACAGATGCCACCACAGGCTAAAAGAACATTACAGTGCGAAAATCTCTAGTTTTTGCAGGCCAGAAATATATAGGGTGTGGAAAGTACGCACTGAAGAAAATATCTGGGGTGGAGAAATAAAAATTTCTGCAGGCTAGGTATAGGGTGCAGTGCGGAAACGTCTAAAAATCAAGAAATTTTGAGAAAAATGTAAAAAATCTCAGTGAACTTTCAAACTCAGAGAGTCTGAATGGATATCCCACAGACTTAGAGACTATATTTAGATAAAAAGAGTAGGAAAGAACAAATGGCCAAAAAAAAAACCACAATCAAGTCGTATCCCCAGTGGAGTTGCTAATTTTGTTATAGGATAAATCAGTAAATGTAGACATAAATTAATCTCTCTAGATCCACCTGGATATAGAACAAAACAGGATAGGACATGATGCTTTCCCTAAGTTACAATCATTGTTCTAAGTGTTAAATAAGGAATTGATGACTTACCTTTGAGATCGCTTCCTTATATCTTTGTTTTTCCCGCTTTGCTTCGGTGCTCTTGCGAAACCCGATCTGCAATGACACAAACCAACCAAAGTGAAAGCAACTATTATAGATTCAATGAAAACTTAAACATGTGATGAAGGAGTCATGTAACAAAATAAGAATGATTTTATGGGAAAGAAACATGCCACTGTATTATATTGAATAAAAGTGGAAGATACAACCGAAATGCCTTGATGTCGCAAGTTCCCTTTTACTGGTCCTTCATTCCAACACACACATGTACTTGTTTCAAGATTTGCATGAAGATGATCTTCAAAAGCTTGATGATTGAATGTAGACCTCAAGCATCAACTGAAATAATATTCTTCACACAATCTCCAGCCTATTCTTCCAGCAATCCTTTGCTCAACTTTGCTTGACTGTGCTTAACCTTTTCCATGAGAAGCCCATTATTATATAGGAGAATATGAAGTGGTTAAAAGGATGAGGATGATCCCACTAGATCAGAGAAGTTAGTAAGATCGTAACTATACAGATGCCACCTCACATTCTAGAAGATTCCCCTTCTAGAAACTTCTTGAACCTCTTTCCTCTTTTGTCTTTCAAACATCGCCACACCCTGCCTATATAGTAGCCTACGGAAATCCCGCAGGCTAGTTATAGAGCAGCTTGCAGAAATCATGGATTTATACACTGTACACTATGGGCACCCTATGACATCCTTCTTAAAAGTAGTCTTGCAGGGGAGGAAAACAATCACTTTTCTCAGGAAAAAGGTGATTTTGAGGGCCTGATTACATGCTTGTAAAGTCATCATCAGAGTAACCAAAATAATGTGTAACATAGTTGGAGGCCAAAATACTACCTTTTTCCTTGAGATTTTGACCTTGTATGAGCTTCATCACCCCCCTATGCATATACAAGGAGAGATAAATCTAGATTATCGCTCATTTCTCATTTATAGGGGATAGATAGTCTCTCCCTCTGCTCATTTATGGGGTGGTGATGAAGTAGTTGAAACCATCATTCCTTGATTTGTGAGGTTTTTTTCGGGAGATTTGAATTGGTTAAGGGATTGGTTTGAGCTAGCTCCTATTCAAGGCAAGGTCAATCTTGTTGGTTCACCCAAATCCTCATTTGAACACATCCTCTCCTCAAAACTGTTCTATGGATGTGATGCCTCAAATACTATATAATTGATCTAGATGGATTTTAGTGGCCTCCCACCTATTCCAACTGACTCATTTTGGTAGTTTTCCAGTTTGGCAGTTTTTTCCTAGTTTTCGGGTCCCTAACTTCCAGGGCCATTTTGAGGCCCTAAACAACATTTTTAGGTCTCACCATAGTTAGATTGCAGAAGACATCATATTTTGAAGGCAACATGTGTATTCCTCCGATAGACCTTTCCAACGGGCTATCGTGCATCTAAAACGAAGATCGTATGCAAAAGTTACGACCCCGGGAAGTTGATGTATTAACTTATCCCAACCAGCAACAAAAGGGACATAGCAAATATGGAAAACCTTAGGACAACCATTCCAAGACGAAAGAAAAGAAGAACACCAAAAATACAAAGAAAGATATCGAGAAGTGGCGCAACTTCCATAATATCCCCTCTTAACACTGTTGATTGCCCCTTAAAGCAGTAACTGGTGGCTGAGGTGAAATCCTCTGAATCAGATGCAAGTTCTAACTTTGAGTTAGAACTGGAAAGGGGGATACAGATCATTGATGCAAAACCTAGTTCTACCATTGCTACCACCAAGCTCTAGTCTGGTGAACCAGATGAGCCATAGGAAGGCGAGCACCTTTTTCATTCACATATGTGGGTGAAGGGTACCCTACTGCACTTCATCGTTGATAGCAGTAGCCAAAAGAACCTCATATCAGTAGAGGTTGTCAAGTGTCTTTCCCTGCTGACAATGATGCACCCACAACCCTACACGATCAGATGGCTCCGCCAAGGGATCGATATCCATGTCAGCCAACAATGCCGCCTATCATATGGCATCAAGCCCTTCAAAGACGAGGTATTGTGTGATGTTTCTCCTCTCAAAGTTTGTAATGTTCTTTTGGGAAAATCGTGTTTATTGAAATGTCATGATGTATATGAGTATAGGCCTTGCAGTGTTATTATTACTTTGAACAAGAAATTGTACAAGATACCCGACGCAGTCCCACCTAGTGCTATCTCCTTCATCTCTGCCAAGCAATGCAGGAAGGTCATCTCTCAAACGAGGAAGTTTGTCTTCTTCATGATTCACTCTCAGAATGAGTGAAATATAGAAGCCACATCGAGGGCCTCTGCGACCTACCTCTCTATTATCACTGAAAAATCATTTGCAACATTGCACAAAAATGGTTAAAAAAACACATAAATGCCAACAACAATTAGTCCACCTACAACACCAAAATGCACTCAAAAGGAAAAAAACTATACAATTGGGTCAAAAATTGAAATGCACAAATTCACCAAAGGGAGTGTGCACACAGTGCACAGTATGCGCAGGCCAACATAGCCCTCAATGCGCACAATGCACAAAATGTGCAATTGTGTAAGAGAAAACCCATGCACTTCTATGAACGATGCATTTATGGATCTTGTTGGCCCCTCAACCACTTCTGGTCCAACCCCCAAGATGATTTGACACTCATATCTCAGCGAAATCTAGCTTGGGGGTTGGTCAAGGTCTAGAGGATGCCCTAAAAGGCCCCTTGTTCACACTATGAACCAATTACATTTTTCCATGGATGAATTCTATAAATAAGAGCCATGGGTGTGCTAAGAAAACAAGACCTTCATAGTATTGTTATGCTGCAAGAATTCTTCCTTGGGAATCCTCTTTTCTGTTGGAATCCTTCAAGCATCGTTGCAATAGGCCATTCCACTCACGTCTTGAGGGAATAGGCATTTTTTTCCTTCACCATTTTCCATTTCTTTCATTGTATGAAGATCTCTCAATTAGGGAACTCAAGATCCCTCCCAAGGAGGAAGAGGGGACTCATAAGTCCCTAAACTTTCTCTACAGTGTTTTTCCTACTAATCTATTGTTCCATTTGTAGCATTATGTTGGTCATTGTTTGATTTTCATGGTTCTAAGTTTCTCAAGATTTATAACATTTATTTCTTAGTTGTTTTAGTTTATTTCTTTGTTTACATATGTGATTTACTTATCTAACCCACTCACAAAACTTTTGTCTTGTCTAGCAGACTCACTTAGACATGCAAGTGTTGTTATTTTTCTCACCCAAGGGACAAAACCAACACAACAGATTGGAGACCATATTGGGGATCTGTATCAAATTTCTCTCTATTTGAGACTTCAGAGCACTTCATCTTGATTGTTTTAACTTGCAGGTACCAAAATCAGCCTAGCCCAACCTGCCAAAGTCAAAATTCACAGCTGAGGAAGAAGTATTTCACTTGGAAATTTCTCCCCCGATGCATGACATGAAGTGCACACATATTCCTTCCCATAGACGCACAATCTATGCACTATCTGTGAAACATGCCTCTTTACACTACACATTCTACGTGCCTGTCAAAATTGTAACCCACACATAACTCCAATTTTTCAAATTGTAATGGTTTTTCTGGATGGTTTGAAGGCCCCTAGCCTTCGTATTTTTATTTTCATGCACTTTGTAAGGAAACTACACTCCACTTAGAGTCCTTTCCCATATGAAAGGTTATCTAACATAGGCACTTAGGGGGTAAAAAGAACCAATATTCTCCTATTTTTCTTTGTTGCCACATGGATGGCTTATTTGGATTGTAAACTTTTAAGTTGAGGTTATTTCTTTCATACATAAATCACTTAAATTGGGACAAGACGTTAACTTTGACCCTCAAGTATGCTCTTCCCTTGCACCGTAGTTTGATCTCAGGAATTAGAAAGGTGGTTAAAGGGACATTTCATCTCCCTTAACAAAAATCTTTAGGAGAGGACAAAACACCCCTAGGGTTCATCTTAGTTTGTTGAAATCATCTTGAAGTTTTGTAAGGGCCCATCATGCCCACATGTTGCAAACTTAGGATAGCTTCTTAAAAATTCTTTCGTAGTTTATATCAAAATATAGGTAAGTTTAAATATCAAAGTAACGGGCCCATACATGCCCACATTCTTGCAATCTAGGATAGCTTCAAATCTTTCTTAGTATAAACAACATTTAGGGAGTTTAAAGGATTTGTAAAGGACCCATATCTCCACATTGCTAGTTCTTTAGGGATTTAAATATTTCAGAAGGTTGTACCAAATACACATAGTAAGCTAGGTAAATAATATTTGTAAGGACCACATGAAGTCCACATGTTGCAATCTCACACTTAACTTATTAAAATCTTGGCACACATTTTCACTTTCTTGCACACAAAGCCACTCCTCACACACATTATTTCTCTTTTGAAATAGTGGAGGTTGAAGTAGGTTTTCTCCAAAGGAATTCTGGAAGATCAAACTACTTCTTTGGAAATTATCCACACCCATTTAATTCAAACAATATTGGTCCACACCTCCAATCTCTCATCCCACCACATCTAAAATTTTCCTAAAAACACATGTTGGCACAGGGGCAGACCCAGGGTTCACCGCTTCAACAACGCACCAAAAAAACCCTAACTACTAGCCCTTTCGACAACACCTGTGAAGCAGATGAAGTCTCACCCAAGGTAGAGGCAAGGGGGGTTGTAGGACTCAGGTGTCTACAACCTAGCTGGGACATAGATCTATGATCACAATACTTAACAGAGAACTTAGCCTATAATATTCATTAGTCTCTAACTCCTTTATTCACATTGCAGGTTAAAACCCTAATTACAGATCAACGCAGTGACAATCAAGATCCAAGAATATCTAATCATTCATCACATAACATTAAAGTAGATCTAACATTCATTTAAATCATAAAGGACTAAGCATCAACTGGATCTATCATACATATAGATTAAGCAATTAATTACATAAAAAACATGAACACCATATCACAAAGCACATCGAAACATGATATATGTGTTTCATCCCAGTGTGGGACTATGTCCACCAATCTTTTTCTCTTCTTATTAGTCTCTTCCAATATTCTTAAATGCACCAAGCTACAATGCTAACTCCACATAGGACAAGAGATCTTTGTGCACCACGCTAGATCCTTGTTCCCCATGTTAAGTCCAAGCATATATCCTCTACACAGTCTGTGGAGAAAGCACTTACAAAACACTTTCACTTAGCTCTGCAAACCTTAACACATTCATGCACAAAGCCAATTAGCCATGCACTAAGCCAATCAATGACTAGTAACTTCTAGGTCTTCTTCTTACATCGTATAGCTACTTATTTATACATTACAAAAGTGGCCTAAACATGGGTAAGACCCATGGGACGACATCCCATACCCGTTACATAAACCCTAAAACCCAAAAATCCCACAAAAAGGGGCGAGATCCCACGATCTCTGCTTCTCCCGGGCGCTCCATCTTCGACCAGCTTGTCGAAATCCCACAAATGGTCAAACAAGGACAAGGTTCTCCAAAACTTGGTCGAGGGCCAATAGGCTCTCAAAACTCACCTATGAATCGTCTTGAGTCACTCTGATTTGGGAAATTATTATTCGAAGGCCTTGAGCTTGGCTCAAGCTGCCTCGACTTGTTGCTTCTCCAGAGCCTCTTGTTCTTCTATTAAACGCGCTATTCTCCTAGAAATGAAATCCATTGATTCTTTCTTTTTCTGTTCTATAGCTTCCTCTTCTTCTTTCCTTCGGATTTGATCTTTCTCAATCCAGGTCCTTCCTAACAAAAGTGCAAAAGGAGTGTTGTTCTCAACAAACTTAATCACCTCGAATTCGTCTTCCGTCGATGCTTCATGAACAACCATAGGTACATGAGTAATTCTTCCACATAGGGTTATCATATTTCCTTTAAACAATCCTATTCCTCCCAATGAAGGAATCACAATAGGCTTTCCTAAAATTTCCCAAGTACTTTCTATCATGATATTCACCTATGCTTCCTCATCCAAAACACAGTCGATGTCGAAGTCTCATATTCTTATTTCTATGCACTCCTTCTCTTTTAAGATCTTTGGTAAACTGATGTCTCTGTGATCAATGAGGGTTTATTTCATCTGCAATAGTATAGTCTCTGATTCTTTCCAGTGTTCTAGCATATCCTTAGTCTCTTGACCTTCTTCATGGTTTTCTTATCTCATATTCATCTTTTCAACTTTAGCGATAATTCTAGGACAATCCAAAACCTCATGACCAACAACTTTACAACAAAGACAAATAGGACCTATACCAGGGCATTCCTTAGCAAGATGTCCCACTCTTATGAAACTATAACAAAGAGTCAATCCTCTCTTTCTCTTAAACAATCACCAACCTTTCTTGTATGACGCATTGGGATCATAGTGATGAATCTGCAAAAATAATCTTTCTAGGATCCTGCATCCACTTGTTAGTCCAAAAATTCTTTCTATGCATAGGAATAACATATGTTTCATTATTTCTATCATATTTATTCATATCAAATCTTCTCTCTTCTAGTTGTGCCCTAGTTTTCAGACTAGGATAAAATCTATCAAACATACCTAGATCCATTCTTTCGAAGAAAAAATCTCCACTTGTCTTACCTTTATGAGAGCACAAAGCTTTAAGATCTTACCTCTTTTATTCAGATCTGATTCTCTTCTTAGCACATATCTTCACAAGTCAAGTAGAATATTGGGCACTACAACAACAGATCTACGCACAAATATTTCTCTTTTCTTCAGTTCCCAACAATCACAATTTTAGGTCCCGACAACATAACCATTTGTTGGAATAGGGGAAGAACTAGGGTTCAATGCTTCAACAATGCACCAAAAAAACCCTAACTCTCAGCCCTTTTGGCAACACCTGTGAATCAGATGAAGTCTCACTTGAGGTAGAGGCAAGGGGTTTGCAGGACTCAGGTGTCTGCAACCTAGCTAGGGCATGGATATGTGATCACAATACTTAACAAAGCACTTAGCCAATAATATTCATTAGTCTCTAACTCCTTTATTCACATCACAGGTTAAAACCCTAATTATAGATCAACGCAGTGACAAACAAGATCCAATCATATCTAGTCATTCAACATATAACATTAAAGTAGATCTAACATTCATTTACATCATAAAGCACTAAGCATCAACTGGATCTATCATACATATAGATTAAGAAATTAAGTACATAAACAACATGAACACCATATCACAAAGCACATCGACATAGGATATACATGGTTCACCCTAGTTTGGCGCTACATCCACCAATCCTCTTCTCTTCTTATTAGTCTCTTCCAATCTTCTTACATGCACCAAGCCACAATGCTAACTCCGCATAGGACAGGATATCTACGTGCACCTCACCAGATCCTTCTTCCCCGAGTTGAGTCCAAGCACAAAGCCTCTACACAGTCGGTGCACAAAGCACTTGCACTTATCTCTGCAAACCTTAACACATTCGTGCACAAAGCCAATTAGCCATGCACTAAGTCGATCAATGACTAGTAACTACTAGGTCTTCTTCTTACATCGCTTAGCTACTTATTTATACATTACAAAAGGGGCTTGAACATGGGTAAGACCCATGGTCCAACATCCCATACCTGTTACATAAACCCTAAAACCCAAAAAGACCGCAAAAGGGGGTGAGATCCCGCGATATCTTCTTCGCTTGGGCTTTATGTCTTCGATCATCCTGTCGAAGTCCCACAAATGGTCAAACATGACCAAGGTTCACCAAAGCTTGGTCGAGGGATAGAAACACACTAAGTTTTCCTCCAAAGGAGGTGCCAAAATAAAATTTTTAGTGTAGGTAGGATCTCGGGGGTAGGCATCCAAATACCCCCCCATTATTTGGTTCTCACATTTTCAAACAGTAGAAGTTGAGAATAGGGAAATTTCAAATCCTCCAAGTCAAGTGTTCCTACACCATAAGGCAGGGAGATACCCATGAAGGGTTGAAGGTCGGGTTATGGTTGTTCTACGCATCTCTCCTTGATTCACCCAACTCTTGTGAGGGCATCGAGTCCGTGACCCATTTTTGAGGCTGAAATTCTAAATGCCGCACTTTGACCGATGTAACTAGTGTCCAAAACTTAGGACACCTACCCAAGTGGAGATTCTGGGCTGCAATCACACCTTGATCATATTTTATGTGGATATTGGGAAATATCGCTAATTCGTTTGGGATATGCACCCTCTTTCCTCTTCCAGTGTCTTCAGACCCCACTGTTGAGTGTTATTGGAAGGCCCTGTTCTATTTGAGAGGAAGGATGATGCATATTTTAGGACATGCGCATTTTTTTTTATTCTTCCCCCACATGGACAAAATCTAGGTATCCACATGCTTGTTTATTTTACAGTTGATTTATGTATGATGCTGATTTGATTACATGCAATTGTGAGTTACACTATCTTGTGAAGGTCCAACATATACAAATATCTTGTTCATTTATTTTTCTCTTGTCACCATTTGCACACATTCAATTTGCTATTCAGAAACCATAGGGGACCCACATAATCCCTGTTGTTCGAGATGCTTGCAAAATCTCCCTTCTATTTTAGGAGGAGTCCCTAATCTTGCCAACTCATCGACTCAACTACCTCACACCCCTGTGAGTGCTACTGGTTGGGATCAAATTTACTTGGTTCCACTTGAATTGTACCCAATTCCCAAGGCTACCCAACCACTAGTTCTCCTTCACAAGGAGGTGGGGGGAAAAATTATTTTCAAGGGAGAAGTACAACCCCACCAAATATCTCTCAAGGGACAGGTCCACTACCTTCCCACACAATGGTTGGAACCAATCCTACACCAAATATCCCTATGCCATACTTGGAATCCCTCAACATTCTTGATTTGACCAAACTCATGAATGATCCTGTTAGCACAAGAATTTGCAGCTAGAAGAGGCCTAACTATCAGATTTTTGAGTTTTTGCTAAAGTGTTAACTCCCTCAGTGGTAAAGTGCACAACCTACTATACTGCCAAGACACCTAAACACAACGGGTTTAACATTATAAAAGACCACCAACTGCTCTACACATGTTCAATATTGAAGGCATTGAATTTTGACATTGCTACCTAAACCTACACATAGGCGCAACATAAGTGGTGCTACCTACAAGCGTTACCTAATATTTCTGGCAGAAAATGAATTGTGCAAAGTTATTTTACCATTTTTAGTCACGGACTTGAAGCTTGGATTCTGAACAATTGAAAAGGAATTTTTGAAAAATGGAGGAGGTTTTTTTTCATAACATGCCAAATAATAATAAAATCTCTCAGTTGTTTAAAATGTGTTATGGTTTGAGAGATATTAGACATATAAGTGGCACTACCCAACTGTTTTACAACAACGTTGCCTAATTTCCTGTAGCGGTCACGGTTTTGATATTCACCTTGTTGGGAGGTTGCCACATGTCAAGGAGGGTTATAATGAATTCTCAAGGATCAATTAGATGTTAAGAAAAACTTTCACCTAAGATTTATCTCCAGAAAAGGCCTCATGCAATGATGTGGAGACATTTTATTAATGACTTCCAACAAATTCCTGAAAATTATCAGTTTGTTGGATTTTTGTCTCTTTGATTGTTGCCACCTATCTCCAAGGCTTAGAATCCAATGGAGGATATGGGATTCAACCTCCTTAGTTAATTTGGATTCTATTGTCTATTTAAAGAAGGAAATATCTCTTGGAGAAGAGGGGATTCATGAGCCAAGAGAGGCTAGAGAGAGATGTAGCAGGCAATTTTCCTGTGTGTGTTCATTTGTAAGCCTGTGGGCATTTTAGGATTGTAGGAATTACTGCTATTGGAGACTCACGAGAACTATGATTTCAGATTGTAACTCTTTTGTTTATATTTCTTCTTATTTGAATATATTTCATATTTGAGGATCAAAGGCTGTCAATGATTTATGGATCCCTAAGCAACAGAGGATCTATTGTATTTTTCCCATCAATCATTGTTTATATTCAAGTTTTGTTGATTCATTAAATTGGGAGGATCTTTGTTTAGTAAACATTCTATCTTATGTTTTCCTTCTTCATTATTCCACCTATCGGCATATAATCTTTTTTTTCTGTTGAGAAGCTTTTGTGCCTTCGATGAGTAGAATGTTTGTGACTCCATTGCCCATTGGTGTAGCCTACTGATCTACAGTTTGTAGCCCTCTCTCTTTCTTTATCCATCTTGTTGATCCACCTATTGAAAACTAAAATTATCTTTTACATTCTGATGGGTGTTGAGCTTACACTTTAGCAGTCAAAGTGTGACTTTCAGTGCTAACATTTTTGGTGTCGTTGCCAGGGATGGATTTGAGCAGATTGAAAAGCTCCCTGGGAAGAATGAAATTTCATAGCTCCAAATTTAGATGGTGACTGAAGTTGGACACCTTCAAGACTACACATTCACCATGGCGACTCCATTGTTCAAAATATGTTGGTGACTCCACTGGGGATGAGAAAAATCAAATGGATGTGAAGGCTATCCTGGCCAGGAGGTTTTCCCCACTCAATTTCTCAGTCATAGATGGTTATCCACATCTTGTGCCTCAAATTGATGAATGGAAAAATCTTCTACCCAGATTTTATGAAGGTGATGATGAAAACCCTTTTGAGCATGTTCATGAATTTCATGATTTGATGCAGCAGCTTGACATCCATCATGAAGATATATTGATGAAAATGTTCATGTATTCATTGGAAGGTGATGCGAGGCAATGGTATAAAACACTCCCTACTTCTAGTATTTCCTCTTTGAAGGACTTTCATGATGTTTTTATTCTCATTGCAACATTATTTATCCAGCTGAAAGAATTTTTGAGAATTGTTGTGAGGAGTATGCATCATATATTCAAGATTTAGCAAGTGATTCCTCTAGTAGTGATGGGGAAGGGGATGATTATAGAGAGCAGGACTTAGATGATGAGTTTCATAATTCTTTTCCTAAATTTGAAGAAAAAATGCATCATTCATGTCAAAATCTAGGTCCCCAAGAGAATGATCAATATGGACAATCCATCATTTCCCTTTCTCCTCCTTTTCTCGATTCTTTAAGTCAAGAGGTCATCTTAGGTTCAGATTTATTTCATCATGAGAATAATGTTGCAGCTTGTCATGAACGAATTCATAGCTTACCAATTGTTGTTGTAATCCCTCCTATTGTTAATGAACCAATGTGCCATGATTTGCCAAGTTTTGATGACTATGAGGATGTTTTCACTGAACAACCAGCTGTCCCAGCAATTCTAGTAATCCCCTCACCCATTAATAGTCAAATGTTAATTAATTCACCTTTGTATGATGATTATGAAGATGATTTCCATGAACAATCTGTTGAAGACTTATATCAGAAAAGTACCCTTCCAATCAAAGAAACAATAACTTGTTTCAACCCTCATGTCATATTTTTGTCGCTGAAAAAGAAGAAGAAGATGATAATCTAAGTTTAGAAGGTGAAAAACTGAGAAATTGGGACCATAAGCCAAGCTATGATGAATAACCCTCACAATCATAAGATAAGACAGAAGAATGTAGTTTCCCAAACACTTCTAATTGTGATGAACTGCCCTATCAACCCCTTATTCCTCTTGAAGACACAAGCTCAGTTTCATCAAGCAACCAAGATCAAATGCCATATGATCAAATGAGAAAGGTTCAAATTAAAGAAAGAAAAGCATCACTAAGCCTTTTTCCTAATACACCTCATGAACATAAGTGGACCAAGGCCATATGCATTGAGGATGAATCAGAAAATCAACAAGCCATACAAAAACCATGAACAATGGAGGAAGGACCTAATGCGACACTTTTCCTTTTTACAAAAAACAATGTCGTAGGGGAAAGTATTAATGATGTTTTTCAGGATCCATTTGCATCCTATATTCAAGAAGAAAGTGGGCCTAGTCTCATTGATTTCTTCAATGGAGAGTGTATTGCCAAATATTTCTTTGACGTGCCTTCAAGTAAGAATTATCTCTGGTGCTTAAGGAAGCACATTTCAAAGCTTCAAACAGTTAAAAAAATGATGACATGGCTTCATTGGTTGTTTCATGTAACTTGAATGCTTCATTTTCCAAATAATTAGAGTAGGTGTGTGCAATAAGCTTGTTGAACAAGCATCATTTTCATCATTTTTGTCAGTTTCAGTTTTCATTTGCATTTAGTTTCAATTGAAGGTCATAAATCAAAGCAGATTGCAGAGGTTAAAGGTTGGGAGTAGCCCTAGGATAAGGCACTGAAACTACAAGAGTTGTTAGAGCCTCACAGGGAGGAATCTATCCACCATGGAGCCTATGTTAGCACAAGAATTTGCAGCTAGAAGAGGCCTAACTATCAAAGTTTTGGGTTTTTGCTAAAGTGTTAACTCCCTCAGTGGTAAAGACACCTAAACACAACGGGTTCGACATTATAAAAGACCACTAACTACTCTGCACATGTTCAATATTGAATGTGTTGTGTTTTGACATTGCTACCTAAACCTGTACACAGACACAGCATAAGTGGCGCTACCTAATATTTCTGGTAGAAAACGAATTGTGCAGAGTTATTTTACTAGTTTTTAGTCACTAACTTGAAACTTGGATTTTGAACAATTGAAAAGGTATTTTTGAAAACTGGAGGAGGTTTTTGTTCATAACATGCCAAATAACAAAAAATTCTCTCATTTTTTCAAAATGTGTTATGGTTTGAGAGGTATTAGACATAGAAGTAGCGCTACCCAACTGTTTTACACCGACGCTATCTAATTTCCTGTAGCGGTCATAGTTTTGATATTCGCCTTGTTGGGAGGTTGCCACATGTCAAGGAGGGTTTGAATGAATTCTCAAGGATAATTTAGATTTCAAGGGACACATGAACCTATGATTTAGCTCCAACAAAGGCCTCATGCAATGAGGTGGAGACATTTTATTAATGACTTCCAACAAATTCCTGAAAAATTAGCAATTTGTTGGATTTTTGTCTCTTTGATTGTTGCCACCTATCTCCATGATCCGGATTTATGTAGGAACACAATAAAATACAAAAATAAATATAAACACAGAGATGCAGTGGAAATAAGACTTCATTTCATTAATAACAAATGACTGAAATATGCTTACAAACAAAATGGAAATAAACTAGCTAGGGCGCTGGTAGCTTATCTCTGAGAAGAGATGTGGCCGCTACTCGCATCCATGAGAAGATCATTACAATGAGGCTGTGAAGGCCCTTTTACAATAAATGGGAATGCCAAAATTCCTATACATCGCAAAACCTAACCCTGGGAGATGAAGCGCCAAAAGTCATGTGGGCCCCGTTTGGGTAAGTTGGTGCATCAACTTCCCGGGGTCGTAACTTTTGCATACGATCTCCATTTTAGGCGTATGATAGCTTGTTGGAAAGATATATCCAAGGCCTACAACACTTGAGACAAAATAGAATCGTTAATTGATATTTTTCAACAACAACATACCCAAAAAAACATCGTTTAGGGCCTCAAAATGGCCCCGGAAGTTCAGGACCCGAAAAAACTGCTAAAAATAGTAAACTCTACGAAAACTAAAAAATTGAAAGAAACAATGGTGGGGGTCCAAGTGGAATAGGTGGGTGGACACCAATATCCACCTGGATCATTCCTCCCCCCTTAGGAAGCAATGGTCCCCATTACGTTGAGTTCCTCCATGAGATGAGGAAACTTCTGCTGAACTTGGTCCCTGGTGAGCCATTTGCCTTGGTGAAGGAGTTGGCCTGCTTTGACAACTCAATATAGCGGTATCCTTTGTTTTTGGGTGTGCTTGATCTATGTATCCATGATCTGATCAGTTTTGGCTTGTTCCATGCAGTCTAGATTTAACTTTGTTGGTGTGAGTTGTTCTACCATGGTGGATGTGTCTAGTAGAGGTGGAAAGTAGGGCTGAAGGCGGTCCACATTGAACACTAGGTGCAGACCAAGGAATGGTGGAATGCTAAGCTCAAAGGCATTTTCCCCTACAGCCTTGGTGAGGGTGTACGACCCATATCGAAGTGGATGAAGCTTGCCGTGGGGTCCAGCGAGGCACTCCTTTTGCAAATGCAACCACACTTTGTCGCCCACTTGGAAGTTGTGTGGCACCCGATGTTGATCATGTCATTGCTTGTACTTAGCATTGGCTCTGTCCAAGATGTCATGAACCTATTGGTGGATGTGTTGAATGTGCTCAATGAAGTTGTTTTCCTTAT
>ML776954.1:523212-534361 GCA_009831015.1 Picea engelmannii | reverse complement strand
ATACCCAACTTTGTGCGTAGGGTATGAAATAGATTCGTCATCTCATGCACATCTTGGTCCCTTTGTTGCCGCAACGTAGTCCATTGTATGTATTTGTCCTCATAGCTCCCCACGGGATAATATTGTTCCTTGATGGCGTCTCGAAAAGAATTCCAAGTGGGTGCAGATGAGAACAAAGAGGGTTCTCCCTCGCCCTCTTGCTCCGAGTAGGTTTCCCACCAGTCCTTGACATGGGGAGCTACTTTGAGGAGTGCGAAAATAATCTTTTCTCGGTCGAAAAAGTCATGAACCGAGAAATACCCTTCTAACAGATTCAACCATCTATCTATGGCGTTTACATCTATTTGGCCGTCAAATATGGGAATGTCAAAGTTTACTTGTACCTTAAAAGGAGTGGCACCTCCAGAGTGGCTTCTGGATGTCGATGCACCGCCGGTCAGAATCCGTTGAAGAATCTGGGCAAAGTTATCCATCATCGCGTTCCTTTGTTTCTCGAGGGCCTCCTCGAGCAACATTTTGATAGGATCTCCTACTCCCTCATCTTTCTTTTCTTCCCCCATGTGCGGTCGTCGGGGTTTACAAGGCTGATCTTGCAAAGTTTCAACTAGATCGAGCCCCAACTCCTTATACCCCGATCTTGTTGGGGACATGCAAAGAAGGATTGAGAATGAGCAGACCACTCTGATACCACTGATCCAGATTTATGTAGGAACATAATGAAATACAAAAATACACATAAACACAGAGATGCAGCGGAAATAAGACTTCATTTCATTAATAACAAATGACTGAAATATGCTTACAGACAGAATGGAAATAAACTAGCTAGGGCGCTGGTAGCTTATCTCTGAGAAGAGATGTGGCCGCTACTTGCATCCATGAGAAGATCATTACAATGAGGCTCTGAAGGCCCTTTTACAATAAATAGGAATGCCAAAAGTCCTAGACATCCAAAAACCTAACCCTGGGAGATGAAGCGCCAAAAGGCATGTGGGCCCCGTTTGGGTAAGTTGGTGCATCAACTTCCCGGGGTCGTAACGTTTGCATACGATCTCCGTTTTAGGCGTATGATAGCTCGTTGGAAAGATCTATCTGAGGCCTACAACACTCAAGGAAAAATAAAATTGTTAGATGATATTTTGCAACAACAACATACCCAAAAAAACATCGTTTAGGGCCTCAAAATGGCCCCGGAAGTTCAGGACCCGAAAAAACTACTAAAAATAGTAAACTGTGTGAAAACTGAAAAACTGAAAGAAGCAATGGTGGGGGTCCAAGTGGAATAGGTGGGTGGCCACCAATATCCACCTGGATCACTCCAAGCCTTAGAATCCAATGGAGGAGATGGGATTTGACCTCCTTAGTTCATTTGGATGCTATTTTCTATTTAAAGAAGGAAATATCTCTTGGAGAGGAGGGGATTCATGAGCCAAGAGAGGCTAAAGAGAGATGTAGATGGTATTTTTCCTGTGTGTGTTCATTTGTAAACCTGTGGGAATTTTAGGATTGTAGGAATTACTGCTATTGGAGACTCATGAGAGCTGGGATTTTAGATTGTAACTCTTTTGTTTATATTTCTTATTATTTGAATATATTGCATATTTGAGGATCAAAGGCTGTCAATGATTTATGGATCCCTAAGCAGCAGAGGATCTGTTGTATTTTGCCCATCAATCATTGTTTATATTAAAGTTTTGTTGATTCATTAAATTGGGAGGATCTCTGTTTAGTGAACATTCTATCTTATGTTTTCCTTCTTCATTCTTCCACCTATTAGCATATAATCTTATTTTCTATTGAGAAAATTTTGTGCCTTCGATGAGTAGGATGTTTGTGACTCCATGGCCCATTGGTGTAGCCTAATGATCTATAGTTTGCAACCCTCTCTCTTTCTTTATCCATCTTGTTGATCCACCTATTCAAAACCAAAATTATATTTTACATTCTGATGGGTGTTGAGCTTACACTTTACAGTCAAAGTGTGACTTTCAGTGCTGACAAATCCCATTTTACATGACCCCACATGGCCCAATATGCCTTCCAAACTACCTTTAGATATTCCAAAATTTGAAGGAAAGCCGACAAAAGATCCCGCCAACAATGTTATGACCTTCCACTTATGGTGCTCTTCAAATATCATCGTGGATGCTTCCATTCGCTTGAGTTTATTTCAAAGAAATATTATGGTCCCATCAACCAAATGGTATGTGAACGAAAAATCAGGGTCCCATGTGACCTTTGCATCATTGGCCAAGGTTGTTTTGTCCTTTTTCCAACTACCAGTTCGTCATGATAATGTCTTAGAAATTCTATCAAAGTTCAAACAAACCACTGCTATTCATATAACTAACCAGATCCATGAATGGCATTGACGACGTAGTTTGTGTAAAGAAGAAACCACCAAAGAACAACATCTTGATTGATTTCTTAAATCACTTGTCTCTGTTATTGCCAAGGATGTAGTATCCACTTTTCCTCAGTCAAAAGAGGAGGCCATTAGCAAGGCACAATGGGTTGACCTCATCTATGCTCAATCAAGTTACTTATACACAGTATTTTCTGATGCACCTAGACCCATACCATTTGGCCAGGAAAAACCTGGGATATCCCATGCTACAGATGGGTTGATTGCTTCTATGAACCACCTCAACCCTTATGTCCACCCATCACTAGCTTATGGTTCACATTAATATCCAAAACCATATGGAGGGACATCTTATTACCCTCCTACTCACTAACAATCATATCCTGTTTCTCCCCATCCATCAATAGGTGGACCCTCACCGGTACCAATGATGCATCCGACCTCTCAACCAAGTATGGGTTTACCTTCTATCTCTGCATACAACCTTAGCACCAATGAAAGTGTTTCAAATTTCTACAAGCCATATGAATCGTCTCTACAAAACAATCCATATTTTACATTTCTTGGTCCTCCACATTCAGTTTCTCCCCCACTAGGACAACCAAAGGCTGACGTTAACTTTGTTCAAGAGTCTCCCATTCAACAACATCAAAATTTTGAACAATTGAATACGGAAAATCTAGCCCATTTGCCGAATAATTCCAAGAAGAAAGGGAAAAACCGAAACAACAACAAACCGAGACTAGGTGGAAATAACCCCCAACAAAACCCTCCTGTTGGGGGAAACCAGAATTAAGGCAACCAAAACCCCCAATGGGGAAACAATAACAATCAACCACAACAAGGGAGGAACAATAACATTCAGATTAACTTCCCTTGCGCTCTCTATGGTGAGTATGGACATTATACACACCATTTCCCCCAAATTTCTGACTGCAATGTCCTCCAGCACCCCCTGCCCCTCAACAGACCCCATAACAGTATTTGAAACAACGAACTCCGACCATTTCGCAAAACCCTATTCCACACTAAGTTGTGATGAATACCCAACATGAGGTACACCCTAGTCCACCCCAAATGGGGCAGTATTAAAACCCAGGTCCCAATCAACCTGGAAAACGAGTTGATCACAACATCCTCCTTACCAGCGAAGAAGATATTCTTCTACAAACATGAGGCTACCAATATGGTTTTCCCCTTGAATAAACCCCAACCACCTCAGAAGCGGCTCTAGCTATAGTCAGGCAACCATTGATGATTCCACACCCTAAAACCAAACCAAACCCTTGTATACCACGTATTCCTTTACGAAGGAATGTACATAACCCTCATGCTAGGGAAACCCATAACTAAAGTCTAGTCGATGACTTAGAACAATCTCTTGCAACCATGTCTGTATTGGAGGTCCTCCAAAATTTTCCAACTCAGCGGAAATCCTTGCTTTCCACCTTGGGGGTAGTCGACCCAAAGGATACTAGACTTATCACTTTTGATCTAGACAACGAAGAACCACACCTCTCCACCCTGGTAGCTTTCCAGATACCAGTTAAGATGCGGAACATCACCGTTCATCGATGTATCATTGATGAAGGTGCATCCACATGCATCATGTCCAAAGTAGTATGAAAAAAACTTGGCTCACATTATCTAGTATCATCTACCATCACCCTGCAAGCTTATGAAGGTCAACCATCATCCCCTTAAGGGATATTCGAAAATGGCCCCGTAGAACTTGGGTTAAAAACCATCTTGATTGACATTGAATTTATCTATGCCCCACTTGATTACAATATCTTGTTCAGACATAGCTACATGTATGCTATGAAGGCGGTAGCCTCCTCTGTGTTTCGTACGATGATGTTCCCCCATAACGGGAAAATCATCACCATTGACCAACTTACACATTATGAGCCTAATCATTCCACCAACATTCATAACATTCTCCCCCTTTTCCGCACTAGCTTAGATTCTTATTTGGTCATCGAAATGGGTCCCATAATTTTCAAGGACCCATCCTTGCTGGGGGCATATCATGGAGCACCACCACTCCTACACCCTTCAACACAAGTGTGTGTAGTATCTTCTAATGGAATAGATATCAGAGACACTACTCCTCCCACCGAGGCCTCTCCTCACATCAAAGTTCCACCAGTTGGAGAACTATTACCTCAAGAATTCCTTGAGAACCCCACTGCACCACTTATCCTTGATTCCCCCCCCCCTCTAGGGGAAAATACCTGTTTGGGAGACAGTCCCCCAAACCATTACCAAATTCCCTTCTTCTACCCCCCACATGGAGTCCAAGCATTCCAAGTAGATGCGACCCTTACCCTTCCTAACATCATGCTTTCCATCCTTGTAGGATATCTTTATCCACCCATATTGTTTCCTCAACCATCTATCCCTCAGACATAGGGAATATCGATGCATATCCTAGTATAGGCTCCTTCCACACCACCCTCACCCCCAACTGTTGGCACCACTGTCACCGTTGGGGTAGACAGAGGAATAAAGAGACCACAAATCCACTGCCTCCCTGAGCTCAACCTCCTTATGCACTATGCGAAAGAGAAGGACACCCCACTAATCGATGTCCTACTCTTCCCGAGTCACGAAATCTGATTCAGATCCCTAGAGAAACCACATTCCTCACCACTCTGCCAAGTACGTCCACTGCTACTACAGATTCCTCAACCACATGAAATAAAGGGTTGTGAACCAAATTTGCTTGTGCCATATGTTCAGAATATGGCCACCACACTCATCATTTCCCATCTCTTCCTCAATTTCTCCAAACATTAGCCATAGTATGCCAAACATCTTGACCAGAGCTCTCTTAGCCACTCTTTACTACAACTCACATTACTAATATTTGATATACTTCATCCTTAGTTCCCGAGTGAATGGGGTACCCTCCATAGTATCAAGACATTCACTTTATGTCCAACGGTCCCTCACACCTTGTACACGATATCTCATATGTGTCCTCACCACTTGAGGACAATAAATCCTACTCATTAACATTCCCCCCTATCACCTCCCCAGATCCACTGTATTCTCACACTTTTCACTGCGATGAAGATATCCTAGAGGAATTCACTATCCCCGATTTCCCATGGAATGTGCTCCATCATTGAGCACTATTTATTTCACAGGAGGCCTTTCACCCTCCTATCCAAACCTCCATGTGCGTAATCGAAACCAAGGATTTTATTCCTTCAAGACATATAGACTGATTCAATAACCCTATCCCTACCCCAAATGATTTTTAAGAAGGCAACATGGCCAATACCTCCCCCACCGTCAAAATTGAGATTTCCATTAAACCGGGAATTGTAGAAGAAATCACCATTGGAGCCACATGGTCCCCTGAAGAACTCATTGCTTATAAATCTCTCTAGCAGGAATATCGAGACATTTTTCCTGGTCATATACGAAGATTCCTGGCCTCGATCCATCTATAGTTGAACATCAAATCGACACTTGGCCAGATGTCGCTCCAGTTCGTCAAAAGAAACGCCCCCTTCACCAATCCAAATCTGCGACTATCAAAGCCAAAATTGACAAGTTACGCGCTGCTGGTTTCATTTACCTGATTGCGTACACTTCATGGGTCTCCAACACCATACCTGTTAACAAAAAACATGGCACTATTCGCGTCTGCACAAAATTTCATGATCTCAACCACGCTTGTCTCAAAGACAACTTTCCAACCCCTTTCATCAACCAAATTATTGATGACTATACTGGCCATGAGGCAATGTCCTTTATGGATGGGTTCTCCGACTACTATCAAATCCAAATCCATGTAGTAGATCAGTATAAAACCGCTTTTACTACCCCTTGGGGTACATTTTCTTATTCACATCATGCCATTTGGACTCAAGAAAGCAGGTTCTACGTTCCAACGGGGAATGAGTCCCCATGACCTATGTTTTCCATGATCTTTCTTGTATCATCCTTGCTTATTTAGATGACCTCGCTACTCAATCCAAAAAGAGAACTCAACATTTAGACGACTTACACATCGTTTTCCAAAGATGTCACCAGTACAATATCCGCTTGAACCCCCTCAAGTGTGTCTTTTGCGTCACGACTGGATGCCTCCTTGGGTTCATTGTTTCCCAACACGGCATCACGGTGGACTCCCTCAAGGTCCAAGCTATCACAATAATTCCACCACCAAGGAATTTACACCAACTGCAAAGCCTACAAGGAAAAACCAACTTTTTACGCCCACTTTGTCCTAGATTATGCCACTCGCACGCATGGTTTCCTCTGCCTACTATGACATGATATCCCATTTCGATGGGAGGAACATGCTCAAAAAATTCTTGATGACTTAAAATATTCTCTATCCAATGCCCCTTTTATTAGTCCCCCAAACTATGATCGCGATTATATCCTCTACTTGTCAGCCTCAACTATCTCTGTAGAAGGAGTCCTCATCCAATTAGGGGATGATGGGAGAGAACATGTGATTTAATACATCAGTAAGAATGTTTCAAGGTGACCCCTAAAGTATAACCATGATGAAAAACTCACATTAGCAGTAGTCCTCGCAGTCCAAAAATTGTGACATTACATTATGCTTCGAACTGCCAAGGTCATAGTAGATTCCAACCCCATGCATTAATTGCTTAGTCGATGATAAATTAATGGAAAATTTTCCCGATGGATCATCATCCTCCAAGAAAATGATCTAAATTTTTCTACTCCTAAAAGCAAGAAAGCTCTCATCCTAGATGAACTCATTACGACTTTTTCCTCAAACGCCAAAGATTCCCCCATCAATGAGGATTTCCTCGATGAAAATATTTTATTCATCCCCTCCAATGACCCTTGGTACGATGACATCCTCATTTACCTTCGTACATAGAATTTTGGGTCTCATCTCTCCCGAGATGATCGTCAACGCATTTTCCATTAGGCCCCTCGATACCTCCTCATCAAAGACATTCTCTATTGACGTGGGGTTGACACCATTCTTTGTTGATGTCTAACCATCAATGAAGCTGATAGAGTCTTGATGACTACATCATTTGAGCATGGTACTTCTGGCCCACTTTGTTTCATGACTACATCCACGCTGTCAAGCGATGCGACAAATGCCAATTTTATGAAAAAAAAGCACGAGCACCACCAACTCTTCTACATCCAGTCATCACAACCGACCCCTTCAGTAAATGGGGCATAGACTTTGTTCAACTCTAAATATGTCCTAAAATATAACCTCTATGCATCATCCAAAGGTAGGCGCTGGCACAAGCATTTTACTTGTCGCCTACTTACCTTCCATTTTCAATACCCGTCCTCTAGAGATGCGACCCCTGCAAAGGGACACCAATCGTAACAAAAGGAACAACAATCATTCCATTCAAATGAACAACAAAAGGAACAACAATCGTAACAAAAGGAACAACAATCGTTCCATTCAAATGAACAACAAAAGGAACAACAATCGTGACAAGGGAACGACAGTCGTTATATTGGGCCAAAATAATGTTGTATTAATTGAGTTGTAGTACTTGCCCAACTATCTAATTTGTCAACCCAGGGTTCGTAAACTGATGAAGCACACGCAAAGTATATGCAAGATTGAAGCGAGACTAATCTAATCTAATGTTTAAGCTACAACTAAAATTCTATCATTAATCTAACACACGATTGAAATAGAATCATTAATCTAACACACGACTGAATTATAATCATTAATCTAACACACAACTGAAATAGAATCATTAATCTAACACACAACTTAATTGAATTAATCTAGTTGCATAAATGAAATTAATATAGGAATGGGAAATTGCGTGAAGGAAGTAATCTAGAAATGGAGAACTACATGAAGGAAAAGAAAGTACAACATGTGAAGAGTTGAATGGCATAACAACATATGAGAGCTCTCACCAATGAAGCAATCTTACATTCAATAATCAAATCAATATTCATAACAGAATAATGAAAGCATGAAAACCAAAACCATGAATCAAAGCTAAGAATCCCTTTCTCTTTCGAATCCTAATGACTACCACTAAATGACTACAAAATAACTCTAATTCCTATTCTATTTGAATCCTCATGAAGAGAGAGCACTCTCTTTTATACATGAGAGCCTTGAAGATAAGATAACCATATCATTATTACAGATCCACTTTTCTCTCAACCTATTTCCCATTATTACAAAATATAATCCCTTCAAATCCTCACACATATCTCTCATATATCTTGGATAAGATATTCCAACCAAATCTCCATGATCTTCTCCTTGGAATGGGCTTGAATTATCTCCTCAAATCTTGAAATGGTGGAGGAAGTATTCGAGAAGTCCTGTTGAATTAATCCTTCTCATATTCCTACACATTACAAAGCTCACACATATTTGAGATATATATGAAAGCATGTTGATTTTCTAACATTTAATCACAAATTCCTTTTAAATACTAAAATGAATAAAGTGGAGAAAAATAAGGTGAAACCCAAGTATATTTATGGAAATGATATCGTGCAAGGTTAATGGGGCGATGTAATGTGAAGAATAATGAAGGGAAAGGTGGATGAGAATAGGACATTTCTGAGCCCCAACATACCTCCCAACTTAACTTGTTGCATGTCCTCATGCAACCATGCATGGATCTTCTTAAGAAATTTTGGCATCTGAATGTTGGCTTTGAGTGATGATAATGAATGTTTTCCAGGATGGGATTTACATGAGTAACAACTGAATTTTTTCTTATTGTTGGTTCTTGTGTGACAATTGTGAATATAAAGAATGTTGGTTCTTGTGTTAACAACATTCATTTCCTTATTTGTTCTCTTGCTGTTATAATAATAATTTTCCCATATTCTTACTGGAAAATGTATGCTATCAATGTGCATAACAAAAACATCACTGAGTGTAAGAAATCCCTTTTTTTTTTATATGTGTGAATCAAGCCAATATGTATATCAATGCGTGCAACATAGTATCGTTGGAAAATAAATGTTGGAAAAGAAATGTTCATGACTGGTAAATGAAAAAAATGGAATGATGGTAGTGGAAAAGTGGAGTTATGATAGTGAATAAAGTCCCCTACCCCCCAAATTAACTTGTTACGTGTCCTCATGCAATGTGGCATAAGTCATAGAAGTGAAAAGGAAAGGGAACTGGGTGAGGGAATTTTCCAAATTATCCATTGGTAGTAGTTGAGGAATTACATGATTAAAGTTTAGAAAATAACATACCTTCACTTACCCAAAATTTTGATGAACTATGCAATAGGAATATGGCTGATGTAGCTGCTAGAGCATGGAAGATGTCACTGCTGCAGGATCATGTGAAAAGTGACTGCTACTGTACCGGCAACTACTGTCTGCTGGATCAAAGAATATGAAGTGGAGGAATCAAAACTGCTGCTGAATGAATCATGGAAAATAGAAAGTATGAAAGTGGAATTGTGATACTCTCATATGGTTGAAGTCATGTTGTTGTAACTGTTGATAGAGTCATGAAAAGTGTATAGTCTTCACCTGCTGCTAAAACTGATGGTACAATTCTAATCATGCGAATGAATGTGTCGATGTCGAGCATGAAAAGAAGTCATTGGATTACTGACCAATGATGAATGTCATTAACCAATGTGAGGCAACTCACCATTGATGTTAATGAGTGCCAAGGTACCCGAGTACATCTTGTGAAGTGCGAATGAATGAGACGATGTCAAGCCACTTGCAAGATCTAACAATCAAGGGACATTGATGTATTCCCATGATTATCAGAGTGAGAACTTGCCATTAAGGCATGGAAGCATCCAGGTACTCAAAATGGACTCTAGTCTATATCCCAGATAAGGTGTTGAGGTCAATGGGGAAAGACTTGTTGAAAGGTGGGCCTTAAGTAACCCCACATCAGTCAACATGAGTTTGGATAAAAAGAGTGATAGGAATATAAATGAAAATATCTCAGTAGCAACAATGTGTGTGGCAAGGCAATGTAGTTAGGGAAAGGGAATTGGATAGTTTTATTGACAAGGAAAAATGAACTGAAAAATCTAAAGAGATGTATGCAACTTAGAAATATAGGCATGTGCGAAGTCATGAAGGATAATTCAATGTAAGATGGGCTTCAACACAAGGATGAATGATCTCCTTTGAAGGAGAACTGGAGGAAGACAATCATGACACAAATGGGTTTATGAAAAGGTTTATGTGTAATTGAAAATTCCATGATGTGTAAGAAAAGAATCAGCTCCTTCAAGTAATCAATAAGACATGTGTTTTTTCAAAAGTTTTGTGATTTTTGAAAATCACGTTAGCAACAAGATGCGATCAGCCGTGCTCCTGAACAAAATTTAGTACAAATCCTGCATGAAAACTTGTGAAATGTTCGAAGAAAAACATAACATGCAGAAAGAAGTATAAATGCAACAAAGTAAAAGAAATAAGATGCATTTTATACCTCTTGTCACGATCGTTGAACGCGCGCATGTTTCATCGTTGCTTGCTTAGAGTAAAATCGCAAAAACATGTTTCCATATTGTTTTTAGGAATTAAAAAAAAAACGTCAATTTGTAATGTTATTTGTTTTTGTTGTTTAATTTTTATAACTTGTTTTTATCTTTTATGATTTTTTATTTTTATTTATATTTATTTATTTATTTATTAATTTTATTATGTTTGAACTAAGTTTTTTTTATGATTTTATTTTTGATATATTTTCAAAGGAAGCAAAATTTAAAACAAATTTTTATAATAACAATTTTGATTTTGATTTTTTTTGTTATTATACATTTTGTTTTGTTTGTT
>ML776954.1:488035-499148 GCA_009831015.1 Picea engelmannii | reverse complement strand
TATGCATGAGATTGTTATTTCACGATGTAGTGCCTGCCCGACTGATGGAAAGGGGGCATTACAGTATGGTATCAGAGCATTACAGCTTCAACTGAAAGAGTGTTACAGTATGGTGTTAGAGCGTTACAGCTTCAACTAAAAGAGTGTTACAAAAACCCTTCCATCAGAAGCTCTGGAAGTACCACCCATCCCTAGAGCCTCTCAAGTGTTAGAAGTCGAATAAAATACTAGATGCTAAAATTATCTTCCAGGTTAGACACTCTGCATGGGTATCAAATTTGGTTCTTGTCAGGAAAATTTTTGGGGAAATCCGTCTGTGTGTGGATTTCAGAAACCTCAATAGAGCATTAGAAAAGGACAACTACCCAGTCCCATTGATGGAGCAACTCTTGCAGATTATGTCTAGTTTTGAGGTTTTTTCTCTGCTGGACGGTTTTTTAGGTTACAACCAACTTCTAGTTTTAGAGGAAGACTGATTGAAAACTAACTTCCAAACTAGGCGGGGAACCTTTGCTTATAAACACATTACTTTTGGGTTAGTCATTGCAGGGGAAACCTTGCAAAGGGCCATGGACATGGCTTTTCGGGGAATAATCAACAAACGTGTAGTGGTTTCTTTGGACGACATGACTGTGTATTCAAAGAATAGAGAAGGTCATATACAACACCTAACCCAGATTTTCAAAAGGTGTAGGAAATATGGTATATGCTTAAACCCTAAGAAAACTATATTTGGTGTCGAGGAAGGGAAAATACTAGGTCATATTATATCTCAAGAAAGAATTCACATATACCTAGAACAAATTAGGTCTATAGCTCATGTTCCATTACCCCACATCAATAAGGCTATGTAATCGTTCTTTGGGAAAATCAATTTTTTGAGAAATTGCACCCCCGATTTTGCTGAAACTATCAAACCATTACAAAAAATGAACCACAAAGATGTTGAATTTAAGTGGGATGATGAACGAAAAATTTCTTTCAGCAATATTAATACTGCAATATCTCAAGCTCTAGTGTTACGATTTCCCGACTTTAGCAAAGAATTTTTCCTCTACACTTTTTCCTCCGACCAATCGTTAGCTGCAGTATTGACTCAGAGGGATAATAACAACAATGAGGCATGGTCTCATTTATGAGCACTAATATCCAAGGGGACAAACTAAATTACCCTTTTATAGACAAGCAGGCTTACGTGGTGTACAAGGTAGTGAAACACTTCATATCTTACATCCTAAATAACGACACCAAAATCATTGTGCCTCATCCCGCACTTTGATGCCTATTCACTCAACAAAAGATGGTGGAAAGAAGAGGGCACTGGATGACAGTGGTCCAATAATTTTATCTCAATATAAAACCTGTAAAACTGGTTGAGGGACAAGGATTATGTAAATTGGTAGTTGAAGCCCAGGACCAAGTAAATGAAGACTCCGAGTGGGAGAATGAATTGGAATTATGGTATAGTGAAGCTTCATACGTATCCCTAGGGAAGGAGTCTTGGTATGGGAATTTATCTTATCTCCTGCACCATGGGACTTGACCAAAAAAACTAAACCCTAAGGAAAGGAGAGCTCTCAGACTAAAATTGGCAAAATATCATCTCATAAATTCAGTTCTCTTCCGCATTAATTATGACGGGGTAATTTTAAGATGTCTTGAATGAGAAGATGCAGACAAGGTTCCGAAGGAGATCCATGATGGTCCTGCAGGTGGACACTTCACAGGGAATACGACTGCTCATAATATACTGAGAGACGAATATTATTGGCCTACTCTATTGAGGGATGCTCACACATATGCTAGGAACTGTAAAACTTGTCAGATAAGCTCGAGGAGGGAAAACAGAGAAGTTGTCCCACTCTAACCTGTGGTCGTATCTAGGCCATTTGAGCAATGGGGGGTAGATATCATAGGAGAAATTACACTGAGTTCTTCAAAACAACATATATACATATTGAATTCCACCGACTATTCCACGAAATGGGGAGAGGTCGTCCTTCTGAATCATATGGACGAAAAGGTGGTGATCTAATTCATAGAACAATAACTCATCACAAGGTTTGGTATGCCTTCTGTCCTTGTTTTAGATAATTCCTCTTACTTTTATTCCACCCTATTAATAGAGTTTTCTCTAGACAAAGGAATCATAATCAGATATTCTGCAAACTACTATCCACAGGGGAATGAAGTGGCAGAATCAACCAATAAGAACCTAGTGAGGATATTAAAGAAAACAATTGCAGACAACTAGAGGAATTGGCATAGTGCACTTCATAATGCCTTATGGTTTGATAGAGTAACACCCAAGAAAGCTATAAGGAATTCCCCATACTTTCTGGTATACAAACAAAAATCCATTCTCCCGAACGGGCTATATCTCCCATCTCTTCAGCTTGCTCAGGATTCTAGAGGACAACCCTCATTGGTTATTCAACAAATAATTGATACCCTCCTCATGCAAGAAGAAGAAAGGGAAAAAGGAAAATAAAATTTCATTTATCATCAACAGATAGTTAAAAGGTGGTTTGACAAGCATAAGGCCAAAGAGAAGAATTTTGAAGTAGGAGACTTAGTCCTAAAATGGGATAGAGCGAATGAGCCGAAGGGAAAACATTTGAAGTTTCAGAATCTATGGCTCTGACCTTTTCAGGTAACCGAGAAAATTGGGGTAGGAAAATACCGGTTGCAAAATCTAAGGGGGGAACCTGATGCCCTCCCGGTGAATGGCCAAGCCCTAAAAAAATATTTCCATTAAAAAAAAATGTGTGTGTTTTCATGATATTTTTTTTTTAGGTAGGCTTGTTGCGGAGTGCTTCATTTTTGTGTTCTTGTTATAGTATTTTTTTCACTTTGAAGTTTGTGTTCCTCAAGGAATTCATTGGCCTTAGTTCATGCGGTATAACAAACTATGTTCATGACTCATGCTTACATACAACACAAGAAGTGCTGAGAGAATTATGGTTGTTTTCAAGGAGTTCTGTATCTAACCTGTGCAAATAAACAACCTTGGAAAAGTGATGAAACATCTGCCTAGTGGTCTGGTAAAAACTAAAGGGAAATATGGTAATATGGAAAGGACCACATGTACCTCAATATATAGCTAGCAAAAATCTTCCTTGACCATCTCATTTTGAAAATAACAGACGTCCTCCTCTCCCACTCACTCAGGGTATTCTACCGAAATAAAATCAGTTATATCAAATGAGTGCAAAGTAGGAGAGGGTATGCATATAACTCTGTCGGGGCTATGGACACTCGCTGGCAGCGAAGCAAGGTATGCGACGTCGGGGCGACTCTGTCGTGGCTAGGGATGCTCGCTAGCAGTGGAGAAACATTGTAGCAAGTGATTGATGATAAATAAAATGCCTGGTGCTAGTGAATTATGTACTCGACTCTTGTGAAAAGAGGGCATGGGTCATGGTTAAAAGAAACAAAGGTGGAATAAAGGTTGAAATCCCACAGGAAGGCCTAGATTCACCAACCAAGGAATTTCAAACGTAAGGATAGAAGAGGCTCTGATAAAAAACTAGTTAAGTTCTTAACCATCTTCTGCCTCAGCTGAGCCCGGGGAAGGAACACAGATTCTTCTTTCGCCTAGTAATTCTCCATTTTTTGAGCACTCAACACACCCTAAAATCCTTATCAACATTTGTCACTTTTTGGGTACCACTTGTTTTCTTCATTGTATGACTCGATTTCATTTTGGGAAATTGTTTATCTTTGTTTGTTTCCATGTATCTTATCACCTAGTCAGTTTTGTTGGAACTTGTGGAACCTCATTTCTAAAATACCTTAACACCCAAATTAATAATCGATAGCTAAAAGTTGCACCTAACACACTCAGGTTCGTCATTGGAAAGAATTCAAGTAAGTAAATTGTTGGTTGTGGAGCTTGATTATCTTCCTGATTCAGAGGTCCTTGCTTTCAACCGTGTTTATACCCCATGAAGACTTTAGACCCCATAAGTATGTACACTCTTCCACATGGGGGAGTGCAGAGGGGGGTACCCCCTCTGTGGGGTCCAGGGGCGAAGCCCCCAAAGGAAAAATTGCCTTGTAAATGTATATTGTAATTTCATTGTAAATTTGGACTGTTCATTATAAGGTCGCAGATCTAACGGTAGAAATTATGTTAGGGTTTTTTTCCCTAGAAGGAAACCCTCTGTTATGAGGGAAATGTATTGTGACTATGCATTATGGCGAGTATTGTATTTTGAGAGAGGAGACTGCGAGAGAAAGAAGAGGAAGTTACAACAAGTTTTGCTGTAGGTTGTATCACTTCATTTGTTGGATAATAATAAAGGAAGGACCTAGAAATTTCTATGGTGGACGTAGCCCACAGTGGGTGAACCACATAAATCTGTGTCTCTATTGTATTGTGTATCTTCTATGTTTTGTTTCTACATTTGTTTTATTTTATTTCTCCACGGTCCTGTTTTTCTAACAACTGGTATTAGAGCGAAAGGTAACTCGCAGGAAAAGAGGGTTCCTTGTTCAAGTGGGAGCAATGTCAGAAGATGGAAAGTTTAGGGTCGAGAAATTTAATGACCGAAACTACCAGTTATGGAAGATGTAGATGGAAGATTATTTATATTAGAAGGATCTATTCCTACCATTGGGTGGAGTAGAAAAGAAGATGACGACCATGAAGGACGAAGAATGGGAGATTATTGACAGAAAGGCTCTAGGAATGATATGGCTGAGCTGGGCAGCGTCAGCGGCTTTCAATATTTTGAATGAAAAGACAACGAAGTATATGATGGAAGCATTGGATAAACTATATGAAAAACCCTCAGTGTCTAATAAGGTATTTATAATGAAGAGATTATTTAATATGAAGATGTGAGAAGGTGGGTCTGTTGCAGATCATTTAAATGAATTTAATATGGTTACTAATCAACTAAGTTCTGTAAAAGTGGACTTTGATGATGAGGTTATGGATCTTCTAATATTGTGCTCATTTCCAGAAAGCTGGTACAGCTTGGTCATGGCTGTAAGTAACTCTGTCTCTAGTTCAAATAATTTAAAACTTGATGATGTTGTTGGTGTTATCCTTAGTGAGGAAATGTGATGGAAAAGCACAGGTGAGACATCAGGTAATGCGTTGAACATGGAGAACAGGGGAAGACAAAAGGATAGAGGAAAGGGCCCAGGGAACTATAGGAATTCTAGGAAGGGAAGATCCAAATCCAGACTTGGAAAGATAGAGTGCTGGAATTGTGGGAAGAAATGACATTTGAAGAATGACTGCAGAGCTCCAAAGAAACAAAGAGATGGGCAACAAGAGAGAAATCAAGAAGAAAATGTAACAGGTGATGTGTTACAAGATGCTTTGATTCTTTCTGTAGATAATATTTTTGAGTCTTGGGTAGTATATTTAGGGGCTTCATTTCATGCCACACCCCATAGGAAACATTTTCTAGATTATGTTCAAGGTGAATTTGGACAGGTTCATTTAGGTGATGATGCACCATGAAAAATTGTTGGAATGGGAAAGGTAAAAATAAAGCAACACAATAGAAACAAATGGTTTTTGAAAGAGGTAAGACATGTTCCAGATTTAAGAAAAAATATAATTTCAACAGGGCAGTTGGCAAGTGAAGTTTGTGTATCCATATTTACAGATAAGATGTGGAAGGTCATCAAAGGATCATTGGTGATAGAAAAACGAGAGAAGGTAGGTACATTGTATTTATGTACTGGTAATACTGAGTCTTCTATATCTTTAGCTTCTACAGGAGTGGATAAAGCACTGTGGAATCATAGGATGGGACACACGAGTGAGAAGGGTATGCAGATACTGTTAGAAAAACAGGACCGTGGAGCAATAAAATAAAAAAAATACGGAAATAAAACACATAAGATACACCATACAATAGAGACACAGATTTACGTGGTTCACCCAGTGTGGGCTGCATCCACCAGAGAAATTGTCAGGTCCTTCCTTTATTATTATCCAACATATGAAGGGAGACAACCTACAACAAACCTGCTTTAACTTCCTCGTTGTTTTCTCAAAGTCTCCTCTCTCAGAATACAATCTTCCCAATAATCCAAAGCCACAATACATTTCCCTCACAAAAGAGGGTTGCCTTCTAGGGAAAAAAACCCTAACATAATTTCTACCATTAGATCTGCGACCTTATAATGAACGGTCCATATTTACAATGAAATTACAATATACATTTACAAGGCAATTTTTCCTTGGACCCCGTAGAGGGGGTAACCCGCCTCTGCACTCCCCTGTGTGGAAGAGTGTACATACTTATGGGGTGTAAAGTCTTCATGGGGTATAAACATGGCTAAAAGAAAGGACCTCTAAATAAGGAAGATAATCAGGCTCCACAACCAACAGATACTTCATAAAAGAAATTTGCTGCCAGATCTTCAACAAATTGATTTGGACTTCTGTGAGCATTGTCTTTATGGAAAACATAAGAGAGTCATATTTCTTAGAGTCGGAAAAGAAAAGAAGAATGAAAGGTTAGAGCTTGTGCATACATATGTATGGGGACCTGCTCAGGTATCATCTCTTGGTGGCTCTCATTATTATGTTACTTTTATTGATGATGCAACTAGAAAAACTTGGGTTTATTGCATTCGACAAAAATGTGATGTTTTTTATACTTTTAAGAAATGGAAAGATTTATATGAGAATGAGATAGGAAAAAGTTTGAAGTGTCTCAGATCAGATAAAAGAGGTGAATATTGCATAAAGTATTTTGATGATTACTGTTCATACCATGGGATTTGTAGAGAGAAGACAGTTCCAAGAACACCACAAGAAAATGGTGTGTTAGAAAGGATGAACAGGACAATCATGGAGCGTGCAAGGAGTATGAGATTTCATGTCAGTTTTCCCTTACAGTTCTAGGCATATGTTGTAGATACTATTGTTTACTTAATAAACAAAGGACATTCAAGCTCTTTGGATGGTAGAATTCCAGAGGAGGAATGGACAGGAAAAAAGGTAAACTATTCTTTTTTGAAAACTTTCGGTTGTGAAGCATTTGTCCATATTGATAAAGAAAATAGAACAAAGCTTTAGTCTAAATCCAAAAAGTGTACCTTTATTGCATATGGTGTTAATGATTTTGATTATCGATTATGGGATTATGAAAATAACAAAATCATTAGGAGTAGAGATGTCATATTCAATGAGAAGGTCATGTACAAAGATCAGTTGTCGGGAAAGAAATAGGAAGAAGAAAAACAAGAATACATAGTGCTTGATGAGATCACTGAAAAAGAAATTCCAAAGGAACCTGAAAATCAAAATGTACAACAACAGGAGAAGCAAGTACCTCAAACACCTGCAAGTGTTGTTAGAATATCTACCAGGTTAAGTATACCCCCTGAACGATACTCTCCTTCATTGTATTATTTATTGTTGATTGATTCTCGTGAACCAGAATGTTATGAAGAGGCAATGCAGGTAGACACCAAAAATAAGTGGGATCAAGGCATTAAAGAGGAAATGGATTCCTTGGCAAATAACCAGACTTGGGACTTGGTTCAGTTGCCTGCAGGAAAAAGAACATTGCAGAATAAATGGGTTTACAAGTTGAAGGAAGAATATGGAGGAGAAAAGCGGTACAAGGCTAGACTTGTTGAAAAGGGGTTTGCACAAAAGAAAGGTATAGATTTTGATGAAATATTTTCTCGTGTTGTTAAAATGACTTCAATTAGGACTATTTTAAGTCTTGTGATAGTAGAAGATTTTCATCTTGGACAATTAGATGTAAAAACATCTTTTCTCCATGGGGATTTGGAGGAAGAGATTTTCATGAAGCAGCCATAGGGGTGTGGGGTCAAAGGGAAGGAGAATTTGGTATGCGGGTTGAAGAAGATATTGTTTGTATGGCCTAAATCAAGCTCCAAGGCAGTGGTATTTGAAGTTTGAGAGGTTTATGATAGAACAGGGTTATAGTAGATGTCATTCCGATCACTGTGTTTATTTTAAAAGGCTAGAAAATGGAAGCTATATTATCTTACTATTGTATGTAGATGACATTCTTGTTGCAGGGTCTAATATGCAGGATATAAATATGCTCAAGAATAAATTAGTCAATTCATTTGTGATGAAGGATTTGGGTGCTGCAAACAAAATCCTTGGCATGAGAATAACAAGAGACAGAAAAAATCGCAAATTGATAGTCTCAGGGTGAGTACACAGAGAAGGTGTTGGAGAGTTTTAGAATGCACAATGCAAAACCAGTTAGTACACCTTTGGCTAGCCATTTCAAATTAACTAAGGAAATGTGTCCCAAGACATAAGAGGAGATAAAATACATGTCCAGGGTCCCTTATTCATCAACAGTTGGTAGATTGATGTATGTAATGGTTTTCACAAGATCAGATATTGCACATGAAGTGGGAGTTGTGAGCAGGTATATGAACAATCTAGGTAAAGAACTTTGGGAGGAAGTAAAGTGGATTCTCAGGTTTTTGAGAGGTACTGCTACTCATGCATTATGTTTTGGAGGTTCAAACACTTTTCTACAAGGATGTATTGATTCAGATATGACAGGTGATAAAGACAACATGAGGAGGAGAATGGGGTATGTTTTTACTATAGGTGGAACAACAATAAGTTGGATTTCGAAACTGCAAAAGGTTGTTTCACTTTCAACAACAGAGGCAGAGTATGTTGCTGCTACAAAGGCTAGTAAAGAGATGATTTGGTTACAAAGGTTTATGGAGGAATTGGGAAAGAAACAAGAGAATAGCAGGTTGTACTATGACAGTGAGTGTGCAATTCATCTTGCAAAGAACTCAGCCTTCCATTCGAAGACTAAGAATACATAGTTGATGTACCAATTAATATGATCCACCTTGGAAGATGGACATTTGAAGTTGGAAAAGATACACACTAGCCAGAATCCTGCAAACATGTTAAAAAAGGGAGTAACCAGAGAGAAACTGAGTTCCTGCTCAGTTTCAGTTGGTCTTCAAGAATGAAGATGAAGATGAAAAATTTGCTGGGTCCAAGAAGGTTCAGAGTCTAGCATATAGAGCAACGATGGAGTTGTTGAGATCAATCTTCAAGTGGGAGATTGTTGGTTGTGGAGCCTGATTATGTTCCTGATTCAGAGGTCCTTAGTTTCAGCCGTGTTTATATTCCATGAAGACTTTACACCCCAGAAGTATGTGCACTCTTCCACATGGGGGAGTGCAGAGGGGGGGTACCCCCTCTGTGGGGTCCAGAGGGCTCGGGGACAAAGCCCCTGAAGGAAAAATTGCCTTGTAAATGTATATTGTAATTTCATTGTAAATATGGACCATTCATTATAAGGTCGCAAATCTAATGGTAGACATTATGTGAGGGTGTTTTGCTATTAAGACCTAATATTGGCTCATTACCCCTTAATTGTGGCATATTACATTAGTAATGTTATTTTATTTATGTCGGCTTTATTTCATTAGTTGTAATTATACCTCCTAGTCTCCTATATATACCAAGGAGACATTTTCATTTGGAATCATCTTATACTTGAACATTTATGTGGGGTAAAAGGAGGTTGCCCCCTCGAAGAGTATTATTATCTATAATTATCTCTTTTTCAAGTTGTTGAGTACTTATTTTGAGGTTTTTCTATGCTATATTGATATTCGGTTCTTAACATATGGTATCAGAGCTCAAGGTCTTGGGGTTTCACTGCTGCATTTGAGACACCTTGGAATTTTTTCTATAACATTTTTTCTACAATGTTTCAGAAGGAATGGATTGGAGGATATTTAGTAGATGGATCAAGGTACATTGGGTTAGAATTTCAGCTCTTGAGGCTTTATACTTTCGGAGATACAACCTGTGAAATATAGGATTCTGGAATCATCTTGAACTAAGTCATTGCATAATTTTCACTATAAAACATTTTCTGTAATGTTTCAGACCATGAAATTTGGAGGATATTCATAGAAATTAGTAAGGTATCTGTGGTAAACATTTCCACTTCTGGGTCATCTTACATTTGTAGATACACCATGTGGAAGATAGGGTATCTGACTAGTCCTATTGACTAGTCTCAAGAGAGTGTTCCAGGTAAAACAATCATAAATTCTTCCTAGAGTATCCAAATTGAGTGAGACTAGTTTCATTGGATAGTGGACAATATGTAGTATTTCTGGTATGAGTTTTAGAATTTATATACATTATTTTATGTGGGGCATGCTATACAAGTGAGATCTCCTGGAAAGGAAAAAATCAGAAAGTTGTGGGGATGTTACCGTAAATTCCACTTGGCACATCCAATTTTGATCAGACCTATGGCATTGCAAAGAAGAAATATCAGAGAACTACAAAAAATAAAGTTTGATACCCAAAAGGGCCGAAACTTGGGAGATACAACAGAAGAAAGATTGTCTAGCAGAACCACCTCAAAATCAAGGTTCAAAAGTGATACTTGGCAAACATGCCACCCAAAAAGGGAACTTCTACACCAAATAAGCCTCTAGACAATCCTACTTGGATTCTTGATGAAGGTGAAGAAATGCGTCGGGACATAAATGATTTACAAAACAAGATAGTAACAAAAGATAACTACAAGAGATGATGGATTCAACAGAAGCTAAGTTTGAGGCAATAAATACTAAGATGGACACTTTAAAAGGGGAGATCATGGAAGTATTGAAACATTTTGTACCAGAGAGGACACCTGAAAGTGAAAATGCATCCCATGAAATTCATTATGAGAACACAAGGAAGGTGAATCAAGCATGGAGAAATTCTAACCTTGGGTTGAAGACCAACCACGTTCCTAAGATCGATATGAGGAAGTTTGATGGCAAGGACCCTATAACATGGATACTTCAGATGGAGCAATTATTTGATCTACATAATGTGCCACATACACAAAAGGTACGAATTGCTTCTTTATATCTAAAACCCAATCAATTTGTATGGTATAGATGGATTTGTTCTCGCAAATCACTTGTCACTTAGACAATTTTCATGAAAGAAATGATATCACACTATGAGGATACAAGGAGCAATACCTTCTTTAGCCAATTGATAAATCTCAAGCAAAAGGGTTCAGTTACAGAGCACATTGAGAACTTCCAAAGATTGAATATAAAGGTAACATATATTCCAGATGAGCACTTGATTGAT
>ML776954.1:434764-462277 GCA_009831015.1 Picea engelmannii | reverse complement strand
ATATATATATATTATAAGAGTCATAATTAATAATGGAAGATAATTAATGGAGGGTTAATAATTATCAAGGATAATTAATGGAGGATTAGTTATAGTTAATGGGAAATTAATAATGAATGGAGGGAATATAAAAAAAATATATATTGGGAAGGATGTGTTTTGAACCCACGACCACTCACCATTGTCCAAGCCTTAAGAAATGACCAGACACCAACGCACCACACATATTGCTTTACAAAATAAATTCATATATATAAATAAATTAATTATCAATAGTCATAAAGTACTATCCCGAAGTGTAATCTCCAATTATCCAAGTTAACCAAGCACTGAGTTCCATGCCCTCAATCATCGAGCCAAGTGCCAAGCCCTACCATTTCATTCCACCAATCAAAGCCAAGCACCAAGCCCGCAAGGGAGCATTATGTGCACAACGTATTAACATTTTAAATTTTTAATGTTAATAATGGGTTTGAAACCTATGATTATTAATCATATATATATATATCCCCATGATTAATGAATGTAATAGTGTAACTTTATAATTTATAGGTCAAAATTCCTTGTAGAGTAGCAAGAGTTTGATGCATGTTATGGGAAATAGTCAGGGTAGAATAGGGGTGTAATACAAGGCACCATATAAGGGATCTGATGCACTGTGGCGAATGTGGTACAATGCTAGCATAACTACCAGGCGAGAGGGTCAATAGTTTTCTTAGGCGAAGACATCAAGATTAGACACTTTAACCCTAACCTAGCCACCTCCCCTAAAGAGAGTAACGTCTGTTTACAGATAAGTAAAAAAAAACTTACGTCTAACCCTGTTTTCTAGTTTAAGTTGCGCAATGTGAAATGTCCTTGAACTCACCCTGACAACTTTGGTTGATGCAGGTTAAATCATACAGGATGGTTAGGACTCAAGGAAATTGAGGTAGAGAGGCATCATCGCAGGGACCACCAGCGCCGCCACCAGCATCGCTTGAACTAGCTCTCATACTGCACTCTTTGGAGGCCATAAATGAGACTTTAAAGGGGAGTCAAGCAACAGGGATCGAAGTGGAGCCCCCACCATCTGGAACAGGTAATCCAGAAGCATCGAGGGATTCAAGGGGAGGACCTCCACCCGAAGACATCACTAGAGAATTGTAGAAGATCAAACTTCTGGCGTTTGTCGGGGGTCGTGTCAGTGAATGTGCTGAGGCATGGTTGGAAGGCATGACAAGGTTTTTTGCCTTAAGAGAATATGCGTCCAATTCAAAGGAGAAGATAACGATTTTTTAGTTAAGATACAGTGCCTTGAATTGGTGGGGCAACCTGTAAAGGCAACTGCATCTTACCCCAGACACCGTATCTTGGGAACTTTTCAAGGAGAGGTTCCAAAGGAAATATCTGCCAGCTTACTATGAGGAACAAAAAGTAGGAGAGTTTCATGCCTTAGTACAAGGAAATAGGACTGTAGAAGAATATGAGATCAGGTTTATGGAATTGGTCAAATATGTCTCATACATGGATAATGACCAACGATAGGAAGAATGCTTTGTCTATGGGTTAAACCCTAAGATAAGGGCTATGGTACGGATGTGGAAACCATCTTCAGTAGCAGAAGTAGTGGAAAATGTGCGTTATACAGAGGAACACATGAACTTAATTGGAGGTACAAGGATGAACTTTCCGCATCATCCTAGATTCATAGGGAAGGCCCCTAGGTCATTTCCCAGGGGAGGGGGATCGAGGCCACCTCCATATGGTAATAGAGTTTCACCAAGGACAGTAGCCACAAGGATTTCAATGGCAGCGAGTGCAGCATCTCATTCATCACCAACGATGCAGGTAGGTCCATGACCATCTCAGGGAGCAGCCAGTAGGGGCAGGGGTTCTAGGGGAAAGAACTCATTTCAGAGACAATCACAGAATAGTGCAGAGTTTTAATCCCATGTTACCTATTGGGGATGTGGAGGACCCCATTACTAGCGTGACTTCCTAGAGTTACAATTAGGATTTGTGCATAGAGAAGGAAAGGCCCCGATGGGAAGAGCAAGTGGCAGCCACCAGATTTACGTAGCGGTTAATAATCACCAGGCAAAACATCAATCCATGGTGGTGGAGTCATCAGGTACACTAAATCATATCAATGTTAAGATTTTATTTGATTCTGGTTCTACAGATAGTTTCATTTCACCATCTGCATTAGAAAAGAGTGGGTTGGCAGCCTATGAGCATGATGACTTTAAACAAGTCGATATGGCTTCGGGGGAAAAACAAGCGGTAGGACCTAGCATTGATAATTGTATGGTAGACCTAAGAGTGTGTACTACCAGGTTGAAGATATATGTCACCACTCTCGAGACGTATGAACTAATCATTAGAATGGATTGGTTAGAATCTCATCGAGCTTTGGCAGATTGTTTCGCAAAAAGGATGCTTTGTGTCAACGATGAAGGAATACCAGTAGAGATCCAGGCTGTACGGAGAAAGGTGTAATTATGCTTTATCTCAACTATGAAGGTTAAGCGATGATTGAGGCAAGGGTGTCGACTATATGTAGTGGAAGCAGTGAATGAAAGGAAGGGACCCTCATTAGATCAGTACCCGGTATTGTCAGAATTTAAGTATGTTTTTCCGAATGAGTTACCAGGGTTACGTCCTGAGAGGGAGCTTGATTTTACTATTGAGATAAAACCTGGTGCAGAACCACTTTCCAAGACTCCGTATTGGATGAAAGTGCCAGAACTTTGTGAGTTGCAAATGTAGTTGAAAGAGTTACTGGACTTAGGGCTAATAAGGCCCAGTGTCTCACCTTGGGGTGCACCAGTAATTTTTGTAAAGAAGAAGGATGGTTCCTTATGATTGTGTATATATTACAGGGACTTGAGCCATGATACAATGAAAAATAGATACCCAATGCCATGAATAGATGACCTCTTTTATCATATGAAAGGAGCGACAATATTCTCAAAGATTGATTTGCGATCAGGGTATCACCAGTTAAGGATTAAGGAAGGCGATATCCCAAAAACCTCCTTTCGAAATCGGTTTGGAAATTACGAGTTTGTTGTAGTACCTTTCATATTGACCAATGCACCAATAGTATTCATGAGCCTCATGAACAAAGTATTCTGAAAGTACTTAGACCATTTTGTACAAGTCTTTCTAGATGACATCCTTATCTATTCCAAAAATGAAAGAGAGCATGAAGAACACTTGCGAGTGGTGTTGTCCTGCCTTAGAGAGAACAAATTGTATGGGAAGTTGTCGAAGTGTTCCTTCTTCCAGAAATAAATTAACTATTTAGGACATATCATTTCCGTTGAAGGAATCTCTGTGGACCCAGAAAAGGTAAAGGCCATTATGGAATGGCCTGTGCCAAAAAATACCCATTAGGTGAGAAGCTTCATGGGGCTAGCAGGTTATTATCGTAGATTTGTGGAAGGGTTCTCTAAAATAGTGAAACCCATCACCACTTTGCAGCGCAAGGGGGTCAGGTATGAATGGACAGAAGAATGTGATAGTGCATTCATCGAGCTTAAGAGATTACTAACTAGTGCACCAATTCTATGAGTGCTGGATATGGAAAAGGACTTCACAGTCTGTACGGATGCCTCGAAGCAAGGATTGGGGGCCGTGCTAATGCAGGATGGAGGAGTGATAGCTTATGCATTAAGGAAGTTGAAGAAACATGAAGGGCTTTATGCTACTCATGATTTAGAGTTGGCATTTGTAATACTAGCTCTAAAACTTTGAAGGCACTATCTTGTGGGGCGAAACTTTGAGCTCAAAATAGACCATAAAAGTTTAAAACATCTCTTCACTCAAAGGGATCTGAATGGTAGGCAAAGGCGATGGATTGAGTTTATGAGTGAGTATGATTTTGGTATTTCATACATCAAGGGAAAGGAAAATGTGGTCGCAGATGCCTTGAGTAGGAGACCACGTGTCTTCTCCTTGGTACCTTTAAAGGTCAATCTAAGGGAACATGTGTTGACACAACTCCAATGAGACAGTTGGTATTTAAAGGTTACTTCAAACCTCTAGAGTGGGAGGCATTTAGATCCAAAGTATGAAGGATATAGTCTGGAAGCAGACAGACTGTTAAGATATCAAGGAAGGATGTACATCCCTGAAGATGGGGATATTTGAAGCATCATACTGAAGGAAGCCCATAGAGAAATTTATTGCGCACATCTGGGTGTGAGCAAGATGTATGCAGACATGAGGAATCTCTTCATCTGGGTAAGCATGAAGCATGATGTAGTCCATTTCATCGCCAAGTTCCTAGAGTGTCAACAAGTGAAAGTTGACCACCACCACCCAACAGGCCTCCTACAACCACATGATGTTCCTATGTCCAAGTGGGAAGTCATTTCTATGGATTTTCTTGTGGGATTGCCGCTAACATCTCGTAGACACAATGCCATTCTTGTGATAGTTGATAAGTTAACCAAGAGTTCTCATTTTATTCTGTTTAGAGACACTTACGATGTCACCAATGTGGCACATGTGTTTGTAAGTGAGGTCATCCATTTGCACGGGATACCTAAGAAGATCATTTTAGATAGAGACTCCAGATTCACTTCTAGGTTTTGGACAAGTTTGTAGTCAACGTTGGGGACTTAGTTGAACTTAAGAATAGGTTATCATCCTGAAATACATGGGCAAACTAAGAGAGTAAATCAAGTCATGGAAGACATGCTTAGGATGTATGTCATGGATAATCAAACCCATTGGGAGAAGTACCTACATTTGGTAGAGTTTTTCTACAATAACAGTTTTCATAGCTCCATTAGAATGCCACCCTATGAAGCTCTGTATGGAGGGCCATACAGAACATCGTTGAGTTGGGATAGATTAGAATACCGAGTAAATTTTTTTCTAGAATTGATTCAAGAGATGGAGGAACAGGTGATTTAGATTAGGTAGAGACTAAAGGAAGCACGGGATAGGCAGAAAAGTTATGCGGATGCACACAGGAACGACTGAAGTTATAAAGTGGGAGACCAGGTTTTCATTCATATCAGGCCTAATAAGAGTACCATATGGTTCGGGAAGGGGAAAAGGTTGTCATCTCGATTTATAGGACCGTTCAAAATCCAAGAGAAAATTTGACCCATTGCCTATCGTCTCATACTGCCACCCCACCTGCATAAAACTCATATTGTTTTTCATGTATCTGTTTTACGTCATTATGTTGCTGATGAATCACATAAACTAAATTGGAAGGAATTGCAGGTATCAGACATGGAAACTCTCATGGTAGAACCGTTACGCATATTGGACCGTAGAGTCCGACAGCTCAGGAACTGTCTGGTAGACCAAGTTAAGGTCCAGTGGGACAAGTATAGTCCAGGATCTACTACTTGGGAAGACACCGAGACACTACGATGAGATTATCCCTCACTTTTTTGACCACCTCGAGAATATGTTTCTCAAAGGTTGGGTGTATGTAACACCACCTTTTGACTTAGACAACCAGGATTACCTGAGGTCTACACACCTTTATTTTCTATTCAAAAGTGAAACTATTAAATAATACACTTGAATTTTTAAGACGTATGAACCTTTATAAATGTTTAAATATTATTGATGATGATGGATATGATGCGATCTACTATGTGAATGTAAATTCTATGAATGTTTAAAATGCTATTGACGATGATGGATATGACACAATATATTGTGTGAATGAGAATCCTATGAGGGTTTAAATGCTATTAGAATGATGTTGGATATGATGCAATCTATTTTGTAAATGATAATTTTATGAATAGGTGTCCTTAATTGAATTATGGGATATTATGAGATCTATTTCTAACTTGAAAAATTTGATGTTAAAGTTGTTGGTACGTGGATACAGAATTGAAATTATGATTGTAGGCAATTACATGATGATGATGCATAGAAATGTATGAGTTTGTGTTACAGACTGATCTGCAGGTTATGGGCTATGAAATAACCAAGGGATAATGATGATGAAAGTGGATGTCATGACCACTGGCTGAGAAACAATATGGTATGAATCTTTGTATGTAACATTATATTGGTTTGGATGCATTGCTATGATATGTGGATTAGTGTGGGATTTCAGGTGGTGAGACTGCCCAAAACCGAATAGACGATGACAAAACTCCCAGCAACACGGTGCCACTATATATTCCATTGTAGGGTGTAGACCCTAGTTTTGTTAGGAGGGGTGGAGGCATTTCCCACCATCTATCCTCCGAAACCTGAAGTCATGGGAGGATTATGTTATCTCATGCTCCCCTAGACGTGTGATGATGACTGTCAGTTGCCTGCTGGGGAAGCTTGGTCAAGTTGGTGACACTTCCACTTATGGGTTCTATTTGGAGTTAGGTCAATATAGTTGACGCTCCAAGATAGTCCAACAGAGGAAGGATAGGAATGGAAGATGGAAGTAAGTTAGGGAGGAAGAATGAGTAGAAATAGTTGAGAGTGTATGGAGATTTGTCTTATGGTGAAATTTATTGTTTTTCCTTCTGAAAAGAAAATGTATATGTATATGAATATTCATAATTATGTAATTAAACTACAATTGTCTAAATAACATTGCTGAGCTAGATAATTGTAATTAAAAGATTTCACAAACATTTGATTGGTTTATTTTCTTTTATAAAATGAATAGTCTTGTTGAATGGATTGGATGCATATGGAAATTACTATAGAGATGATAGTTATTGATATTAGTACATGAACGAGACTTGTATGTACTAGCTACACATGCATTTCTTGAACACGTACATTAGTATGTACGAGTTTCTTGGCTTACTTACTAATAATTTCGATTATTTGCTAGGAATGTGTGAACCATGTTTCTCTTCCCTTGTATCATAAAATACTTTAACTTCGGGACGAAGTTTCCTGAAGGGTGGGTGTATGTAACAACCCTAGTTAAATGATTGCTTAAAATCTATCAAGTATAATTAACTGTCCTAATGCATATTAGATAAATGATAATTAATTATTGTTTATTGTTTAATATATGTTGATTAATTAATTAATTAATTAATTAACTCATTAGTGTTTGGGTAACGAATTAAAGGCTTAATAAATTTTAATTTATTTATTAGAAAACTTAACGTATGAAGGATAAGGCATTGAATGGATGGATAGGGTATTGAATGGAGGGATAAGGTATTAAATGGAGGGATAAGGTGGGTGACATTAAATTAAGGAGGATGCAGTGAATGGGGAGGAGGATATGAGGGGGCAGAGGCATTCGGGAGAAGGACTTTTGGAATTTTGGGGAAAGGGAGCATTTTGAGAGCAGGGACTGTATTTTCTGTTTGGGAGTATTTTTCTGGTTTGGAGTTTGGGTGGACTATTGCAGGGATGCACCAGTTTCTGGGAGTTTCGGGCTCAGGGGCCAGGAATCCCCACGGAATCCTAGAGCTAGGGAGCCAGATAGGCTTTGTTCTTAGCTGGTAGGGAGGAAAGATTCAGTTTTGGGCAGAGTAGCGAGGACATACGGAGATAGGAGGAATACCATCAATCAAAGGTATGTATTTTCAGGATGATTACACTGTGTTAGGTGGTTAACATCATGCTGTTGAATTTGCTTATATGCTTAATAATGAAATTTCTTTTAAATTGAAAGAAATTATATGTTAGATTTATGAATTTTATTAGGCTTTGTTAATTAGGTTCCTACACTTCCAAAGGTAGCTACAACTTCCAAATGTAAAGGGAGGGATAAACCTCCGAGAGGAATATACAATACTCCAATTTCAAGAGATAATTTAACTCTCCATACTTACCCCTTCCTTCCACCCAAAAACAAGTTATAGAGAGAATGGTAGACTTTGTTTAATTATGGTTTATTCAGGAGACCAAACTTTCACAGAATGCCCCGCGCTCAATATTTAACATCCGATTCTGAAACTCTCACAAAAGAAACTACAGTCAATACTCTTTCCAATTCAATTTTTCCCACTTCATTTGGATTCTCTATGAAGAAGTTATGACTTTTTTACTCAGAAAAAATGTTTATTGACTAGCTTCAGGACTGGTCAAAAACCCTATCTTCCACAAAGTGTATCTCCATAATTATAGCGAATAAAGAGATGAAATTTTTACCATAGGTATCTTGATATGTATTCTCAATACCATAGCAATGTCACCATTGGAATCATTCTAGAAAACAATTTATATAAAAAATGGTAAGATGAACTGAAAATAACATACCTTAGAACACATCACCAAAACACTTCATCCTCCCTTGAAATCCGACCTTCTTTACTTCTGATTTCCTCTGAAATTTGACTTGTGTGTTAAATGAATGTATAATGATATTTTTTTATACCATTTATGTCACTTACTTTTAATATTAGGGCCAACCTGACAATTTCTTATTTTGTAATTCTTTTCTTTAATTATCTTCAGGGCCTACATGTACTTCTTTCTTCAATTCACTTTGTCATCTTCAAAAATTCATTTCTCCTCAACCATGAGGATCCACGTGACATGCCACATACCACTGGAAACAATATGATGTATACTATCCATCCATGGGTCTTGTATATAGATGTGCATTTTCCTTCATGTCCAAATACCTTCATGAATCTTACGGTCCAAAACCCATGACTAGGGTTGACATCAATGACAACAACCAATCTTCCAACAATCTCCCCCTTTGTCATTGATGGAAACACTCATGATCCCCCTATCATTATGATCCCAATTTCTCTCCACCTTTGACATCAATGGAAAAGGGTAGGGCTTCTCCCCCTAAGTTTAATGGTAAAAGGAAACTCTCTTCTTTGGGGCTGGTCCCCCTGAACATGTGGCACTCAATAATAATTCATCCTTATTTTTGGTCTTTGTGACATTTTCTTCGTTGGAATCCTTTTTGTGGCTTGTATCTTCTCTCTCTTCTTTGTGTCTAGGATGTATATGTTGTTCGGTCTTCTTTTTGCAGTTGCAACCAATCTTCCTGAGTTATTTTCTCTGATATTACATTTTCGAGAGTCAAACGTAAGAGTATATCCTTGATCACACATTTTACTAACACTAAGGAGATTATTCTTTAGATCTTCAACCAATAGGACTTTTCCTGCTTTTACATTTTCACTTCCAAGCTTTACAATTCCTTTTCCAAGTATTTTAATAGATGAGTCATCTCCAAATGTAACATTTCCACCCTTTTTCTTCAAGCTGAAAAATTTGCTTTGATCTCCGGTCATATGAGATGGGCACCCACTGTCTATGAACCATTCATCTTCTTCTTTGCATTCTTTAGCGACCAATGTTATTTGACAGTTTTCATTGTGTGGAATTTCTTTCCTTTTCAATGTTGTAGTTGGTATACAAACATTTGGCATATCATTATCTTCCTTCATCTCTCTACAATCTTGTGCTTTATGACGAAGATTATTGCACTTGTAACATACACAATTTTGATCCATTAATGGGTCAAATGGATTATAATTTCTATTGATAGGTCTATGAACATTTCCATATCTACTATTTTCACCATTCATGTACCTTGCATAGTTATTCCTTTCATTGATTCTACAATTGATTGCCTTGTGTCCAAAATTTCCACAAGTATAACAGTGTCCAAGAAAGAAATTTTGATACCTAGGAGTAAGTGATCTTCTTTGTGGTGTGGTCCATCTGGGTTCACGATCTACTCTTTTGTAGTTTCCTTCATAATGATTTCTTTCATACCTGATGGAAGAGGATCTTCTTGATGTCTCATTCCTTATGAATTCTAGTCTTCTATCTTGTTGTTCAACTTGTTTTGGAGTGTTGGTTTCATCATTTTCATCTTCCTTCTCTTGTTTTGTTGTCTTCAAACTATCATTGTATCATAGTCCTGTCTTGTCATTTGGATATCTTTGATTGCTAAGGATATCATCTAATTTTTCAGTGCTTTTTTTGAACTTCTTCAACTTTGTTGTTGTTAGTAGTAGATCCCCTTTTGTGTGATCCAATTCTTCTTTCAATTTCTCATAATCTTTTGATTGTTCCTTCAAGCTATTAATGGTCTTTTCAAGCTTGTAATTCTCTTCTTCACAACTACTCAATTCACCTTTTAGTAGTATGTTTGTGTTTCTAAGCTTGCTATTTTCATTTTCAACATGCTTCAAGTTTTCAAGATTCTCATCTTCTTGTTCACTTTCTGCATTGTCTTTGTATCCCCAAAAGGAATGAAGGTTGGTTTCTTCATCTGAATCTTCTTCACAAATGATTTCTTCTTCTTTAGAATTCTTGTGATCATCATCCTGGGTTTCTTGGGTTATGAAGAGGACTTCTTCTCCATCATTATCTTCTTCATCACTCTCATATGAGGAGATGTCATCATCCTTGGAGTAAAATCTCTTTTTATTGTTGATACTTTTCTTTTTATAGTAGCAGTTTTCAACAATATGTCCTATTATACCGCAGTTAAAGCATTTGAGAGGAGACTTACCTTTGTATCTTCCACTTCCCTTCTAAAACCTTTGTACAAAATTTTCTATTTCTTCATCAAGGTCGTTATCCTTGTCTTTTGTCTTATTTATGGCTTTAAAGGCTGCTTCATTATTTGGCTGGTCACTTTCTGTACCTGTTCTCATTTCATATGCTATAAGAGACCCATGTAATTCATCCATTGTCATTTTGGTCAAGTCCCTAGTTTCTTCAATGGAGGAGACCTTAGCATCACACTTCAACAGAAGTGATCTCGACACTTTTTGTGCAACCAACAGTTCATAAAGCTCTTCACTTAATCCTCTGATAGAATTAACAACTTCATCAACTCTAAGAATATAGGTTTCAATTACTTCTTTTTCATTCATCTTCAAATTTTCAAATTCCACTCCATGTCGTTGAAGCTTGACCTACTTAACTTTTGGATCACCATAGATACTCTTAAGTTTGTCCCATACCTGTTTAGCAGTGTTGCATCCCATCAATTTGCTAGCAATGGTTGGTGCCAATGCTTCTAGAATAACATGTCTAGATTTTGAATTAGAGCTCATAAGATTCTTCTCATTTGGATCGGTTGGAGCATTATTTGGGATTACATATCCATTTACAACTGAGTACCAAATGTCTACTCCCAAAGCCGCTAGGTAAGTTTTCACCCTATCACTCCAGTATGCATAATTTCTTGCATCAAATTTTTGAATCCCATTTGAAATGTGCTCATGGTCATCCATCTCTGCCCAGGATTTTCCTCCCAGTGGTTAAACTGTTCTGAAGGCAACCTGCTCTAATACCAATTGTTGATACTGAGAGGGGGGTGAATCAGTATCAAGTACAATTTAAAACCTTTTTCAAATTATACTTAAACCATTCAACTATATCCAATGAGAAATGAAAAGTAGTATAAGAGTTACACCAATACACCACAATACACCATGCAGAATATATGAGAAATAACCAATAGTTATTGTTCAAGGGAAGTAATGACTTCCAAAGGTAGCTACAACTTCCAAATGTAAAGGGAGGGATAAAACTCCAAGAGGAATATACAGTACTCCAATATCAAGAGATGATTTAAATCTTCATCCTTTCCCCTTCCTTCCACCGAAAAAAAAGTTATAGAGAGAATGGTAGACTTTGTTCAATTCTGGTTTATTCAGGAGACCGAACTTGCACAAAATTCCCCGTGCTCAATATTTAACATCCAATTTAGAAACTAGAACACAAGAAACTATATTCTGTACTCTTTCTAATGCAATTTGTCTCACTTCATTTGGATTCTCTATATAGAAGTTTTGACTGTTGTACCTAGAACACCTGTTTATTGACTAGCTTTAGGACTGGTCAAAAACCTTATCTTCCACAGAGTGTCTCTTCATAATTATAGAGAATAAAGAGCTGGAACTTTTAACATAGGTACCTTGATATGTCTTCTCAATACCATATCAATTTAAACATCTATATCGATCTAGAAAAAATGTTATAGAAAAAATGGTAAGATGACCTAAAAATAACATACCTTAGAACACATCACCAAAACACTTCATTCTCCCTTGAAATCCAGCCTTCTTTACTTTTGATTTCCTCTAAAATTCGACTTGTGTGTCAAATGAATGTATAATTATATTTATTTTTACCATTTATGTCACTTCCTTTTAAAATTAGGGCCAACCTGACAATTTCTTATTTTGTAATTCTTTTCTTTAATTATCTTTAGGGCCTACATGTACTTCCTTCTTGAATTGAATTTGTCATCTTCAAAAATTCATTTCTCCTCAAACATGAGGATCCAAGTGACGTGCCACATACCACCGGAAACAACATGATGTATACTATCCATCCATGGGTCTTGTATCTACATATGCATTTTCCTTCATGTCCAAATACCTTCATCAATCTTGCAATCCAAAACCCATGACTAGGGTTGACATCAATGACAAAAACCAATCTCCCAACAGGAGTCTCACGAATAAAGAAACCAAATATTTACATGTGGAGAAAATGGACTTGGAAGATATTCAAGCTATTCAACGATTTCGTCACTACATCCTATTACACAGAACCACAGTCATTTCCGATTGCAACCCCATGCAACATATCCTTACTCAAAAATTGTTGGGGGCAAAGTAATCCAAATGGATAATTATTCTCCAGGAGTTTGACTTGGAGTTCGAATGCACCAAGTCAAAGAAATCTTTGGTTTTTTCTGAATTGATATGTGACCTTCCATCTACTGAGACAGAAATTGTGGCAGAATATTCCTTACCTGACGAATCCCTCTTTATGATTAGTTCCGATGACACGTGGTATGGAGATATTATCATATATCTCCAGAACCAAAATTTCTGGCCTGATATTTCTAGTACAAATCAGCGTCCTGTACGGTATCAATCCCTTCAATACATTATTCTTGGTGATACTCTTTACCACTGTGGTATTGATTCCATATTTTGACGATGTCTCACCTACGATGAAGCTGAGAAATATTTGAATGATTTTCACTCTAGAGCATGTGGTGGTCATATGCCTAGGTATGCCACTGCCCAAAATATCTTACGAGTTGGTTATTTTTGGCCTTTGTTGTTTAAAGATTGCATTACTGGCATCCAAAGATCTCACCCTGCTGCTCTTCACCCTGTAGTTTCTATTGTTCCATTCACTAAATGGGGCATTGAATTCATGACATGTAACCCTCACTCGACTGGGGGGCATGGCTACATCATTGTAGTTGTGTATTATTTCACTAAGTGGGCCGAGGCGATGCCTACATTTGATAATACCTGGAAAACAACAATGTTGTTCATATGCAATCATATCGTTACTAGATTTGGTGTCCCTCAAGCCATCGTTACTGATCATAGTTGTCATTTTCGTAATTTCATGATGTCTGAACTTACTAAGAAGTTGGGTCTTCACCATGAAAAATCAACCCACTATTATCCACAGGCCAATGGCCAGGTTGAAGAAATCAACAAAGTTCTCACTACTATGCTTCGATGAATGGTAGGAATTCATAATTCAAATTGGCACACGATGTTTTTCTTAGAATTATGGGCCTATCGAACATCTGTTAAGTCTTCCATGGGATTCACACCTTTCTAGTTATTATATGGTATCGAAGAAATGTTTCCTATTGAATGTGAAATACCATCTTTGAAACTAGCTGTCAAACTTCTCCCTAACACCTCTACTAAAGAGGAACGTATTTTGTACTTGATGCAATTAGAAGAAAATTGTCATGATGTTTCCTTCATTATTGAAACTCATAAAAAGTACGTCAAATCCCAATATGAGAAGCATGTCAAGACACTTGTTTTTTCTGAAGGTTATCTAGTTCTTCTTTATGAGCAAGATCATGATTTGCTAGGGGCTGGTAAATTTGAGCCCATGTGGTGGGGTCCTTTTATAGTGAAATGAGTGTTTGAGAAAGGATCTTATGATCTAGAAGATTATGATCGAATTCCTTTGAGTGAACCCATAAATGGGCTTTACTTGAAGAAGTAATATGCTTAAGTCATTTTTGAATGAATGTTGTGTATTTTTAGTGTATCATAGTCTTGTGTGCTTTTTCATTTTTTGGTTCTTCCTTTTGACTGCTTACCTTGCATTGTGCTTGGTTTCCAAATGTCGGTGTCTTCTCTACCCTACATTGGATTTGTTGATGGAGTTATTCGCAGTAATCAAAACTTAGCATCTGTTGCTTGAGCAATCTATGCACGTATGGATGAATTAATCAACCTACACGGTGTTTGCCTTGGTCGTGAAACTAACAATATCGTGGCATAAAATGCAGTTATCGAGTTATTCAATGATCTTATTTCACTTGGAATCCATCATCTTATTGTATGACTTGATTCACAGTTGGTATACCTACATTTGCGTAACATTTATTCCATTCAGAGTCCTACTTTGTTAAGGGTATATTTAGGAATTCACCTCTTGGAATGTCTTTTCTATTACATTGAATATCAACACATTCCTAGATGTCTAAATACATTAATAGATGCATTGGATAATTATGTGTTAGACAGACATTTGAGACGTTTATAAAATCCAATCACACTTTGTACATAAAAACAAGTAAGTCGGTAGAAGCCTCATATTTATATAACGATAAAAGTTTACAAAAAAGTGTTTTTTTCTAAAGACCAAAATATAAAAAATGTGAAGCACATGGCTTCATATACAACAGAGCATCAACGATGTTTCTCGCTATAACACATGACTTCCCATGCTACTCTATGGATTAGTCGACCGATGGATGCAAATACACCTATTATGTGGCGTTGGTAATGCCTAGGAATATCATCTATAGAGGCATCTAAGATATTCATTGTAAGTCCCTCTAGATTTTGTTCTATGGTCTCGAAGTTGACATCATCTATTCTCGCTACGACACCTCTCTCCCCTCGCCTTTGGATAGGGGATGAACATGGAGGACGATAAGGTCCCACATCTTCATTATCGAAGAACACTCAATTAGTCGTCGAATAAATACCATAAAAATATTTTATATCATTAAAAATAACACAAACATTATATAATTTTTTTTTCCTTATTACCTATGTCCCCCCACTGGGATCCTTCAAGAATATCTAGGTCTGGATCTCCACAAAAATCTAACCCAACATATGCATAATCTTTGACCATGATCATTTTAGTTCTCAACCATTTGAATAATACATTGTTATACCTGACGATGTTACTGCGTCCATGTCGGGCCATGAGATCTACCCACCTCTTCATCCTCGAATCCTGTGGAGTAGTTATACCCCACTCTATCTGCAAGCGTAATATTGGTACTCTCTGTTTGCACCCTTTTCATCACCTTGGTGAGAAAATAAGAGGTGCTTACATGCCCAGTTGGGTCTTGCTGAGCATGAAAACTGTAGAGGAAAGAGTTAGAGAAAGAAACACAAAACTATAAGCAAGAAATAAACTAAAACAAACTAAAATTAGAAGCATATGGATATAGAGATAACAAACACAAAAAGACCAATATCACCAATGTTTTTAGGCTGATCTATTGATGAAATCAAAGCACAATGAAGAAAGGGGACTATGAGTCCCTTCTTCCTCCAAAGGAAGGCTCTTGGACCCTCACAAGCTTTCTCTCACAACAAGAAAAATGAAAATGGTGATGAAAGAACTCCTTTGCAAATTCACTCAATGGAGAGGTGAATTGCTCAATGAAATGGTGCCAAATGTGCTATTGTCAAGGAGTGAGTCCTTAAAACAATCTAGGCAGCATAACATTACATGAAATTCCTTGAGAAAATGATGTTTCTTCATGGAGTTTTATAGCATTGCATTGGGTGATTATGTAACTCCTTTGTAGTGTGAATAGAGGCTCTTTAGGGCTTTATTAGGTCTTTGACCAGCCTACCATGCGGATTTGGCTCAGATTTGAGGGTCAAATCGACTTGGGATCTGATCCATAAGTGGTTGGGAGGCCGACCAATTCAATAAATGCACAGTTTAGCAGGTGCGTGGGTTTTTGCGCTAACAACCACGCATCGTGCGTGTATGCGCGAATGGTACGTTCCTGTTCCATGCATGTGTGCGTGCACCCAACTTCTGTCAAGCACTCTTCAATTTTTGGTTACTTTATATAGTTTTTTGACCTCTTTGAAATGCTATGAGATTAATTCAGTGCCATGAATGACTTCATTACTGTTTGACGATGCTAAGTTCTTGTCGCCATGTGCAGACGAAATTTTAGTGATAACAGATGCCCCCTGATGGATGAGGTTAGGATCATACGTATAGCCGAAATCCATCAATGTTTCTTCTACTGAAAATATGGTTGTAAGAGAGAGAAATAGTGGGATCAGTGAGAGCAATCGTTTGGAAGAGAAAGGAACTAGTAGAACCTGACCTTCCATAAGGTGTGGAAAATATACAACTATGTACAAACGAGGAGGGCATGCCCCATGCTCCTGTTATGTAAATCTGAAACAAAAGATGACTGAAGTGTTGGTGTAGACAATTGCAGCACCCTCGGGGGTGGTAATGATAAAGGTAGAAGAAAATTATGCAAAGGAACATACTCTGAAGAATAGGCAATGATCACGGTAATAAGAAGCGACGATGATGCGGGCATTGATGGCCCTACCAAGTTCAGAGGTCTTCGACAAATGAAAAAAATAACTGCAATAGTCACAAAGTAAGACCCACCATAACATGAGAAAGTGTTGGCATCGAATTCTATGGGGGCCAACTATAGCAGGGAGCAATGGTGTTTCACCCTGTGCCGTCCGAGATCTCTCATTAAATAGAGAATGAGAATCAAGATACTATCGCCCTTTCAAAAAATGGTGCTGATGTCGACAAAAGGGGGACGCGACTCCCAAAAGCAATGGCTTCGTGGAATCGACTGAGGTGAGGAAGTGGCAGAGGTACATAGACGAAGTCAAGAAGTGGGAAGACTCAAGACTACCCTTGGTTGGAGGATGTATGAGATAAAAAGTGGCTGCAATCGTGTAACAAGGTCGAGTGTCAGGGGGACGACAAGACCGGTGATAAGTTGTGCCAGAGGCGGGACAAGGTGAAAAAATTCAGAGGGTAGAGGTAAGTGACCTATGGAGTACTCTGAAGATATGGACGATGTCGGCAAGGGTAGATGATAAGTAATACTCCAACCAAGGGTGACATGGGTTGCGTGTGGCCAAAAGAAAGCAAGTTGCCAACGGTGACGACAAAAGAAAATGCAAGGTCTGGAAATAAAGGCGTTTGTAAAATAAATAATGAATAATTTGGGGAGAAACGTACAAATACAGAAACGGGTGCCCCAGTGTGAAATGCGTGCCCTAGGGAGGGCAGAAGTTTCTTGGAAAACTGATGAAGGATGGGGGCCCCATCGGTGAGTTTCTGTATGAGGTAGGTGAAATGAGGATAGGTTCGCAGATGGGCAAACTGATTGTGGATGAAATGGAGGGTTCATGATACTGCGGAGGTGCAGGTAAAAAATAGAACCGTAAAGAGATAATCTGGGAGTCCATGTGGGAAAGCTAGCAAAATGAGGAGAAGGAGCATGTGGTTGATTCACGACATGATGAAAAGACTATCGAGACTCCCATCCCTAAAGGGTAATGAAGAACGACATGAGTGTCAAAAAGTGCCAAAAGGTGCTATGAATGGGACAACTCATGTGGGTGAGAATGCTACCGGGTTACAGTACCGAAAATGCAAATGGAGGCGTGGGTACTGCAGAGCCAGGAACGAAGATCCTAGAGGTAATCATCAGAGGGCATGACTGGAAATGCAAGTGCGATACAGTAGGAAAGACTACATGCCAGTGCTGAGTATATACATGAAGGGATGATGTTGAGGAATGATGAGAAAGTACCTGCACACAGAACAACCAAATACCCAAAGTGAACTATATCTGAAGAGAATGAAAGATATAAGCATGTATTCGACAAATGTGACTATGCGCGTGTGTACTTGACCATGATATGAAAACAAAAAGGGTGCCCCGGGGGCCTAGGACGAAAAGTGACCCAGGGACTTCTGTGATGTAGGTGGCGGGATGCTGATCCCGTGGCTGAAGATGGTTTGAAAAATGGACACCTTGGGCTCCCGGAATGGTGAGTGGAAGTTTGGCAAAAGGCCTATATATAGCTGTAGGGCCCACATTTCCACCTCATTTGTACCTGCTGCAACAGTGACTGGACGAGCAGATTTCAGAGGAGATTTGGAGATTCAGGGAGGACGAGGCATCCGATCAGTGTTTTGCGAGTATCAGGTTAGTGGTCTGATCATCCTGCATAGAAATAGGTTTCCAATTTTTGGGCAGGGCTGGTACGGGGGGCCATACAGGGGTAATTAGGGGATTTTTTATGGAGTGTGGGCCCACATGCGTAGGTGATTCGATCGAAGGCGCGCATACGTGTGTGCCTGTCCACCGAATATACGTGCATCGGTGTGCGAGAAGGGGAATTTAAGGCACACCCTAGGGGCGCGCCTGTGAGTTGAACAAGCGCGCATCGATGTGCGTTTGTGATTTGAATAGGTGTGCACCGATGCACGCCTGTATGTTGGACAGGTGCGCACTTGTGCACGGCTGTATGATGAACATGCGCACTTAGAAGCGCGCCTGTGTAGTGAATAGGTGCGCATATATGCGCGCCTGTATAGTGAACAGGCGCGCATGTGTGCACGCCTGTGGGTGAAAAAAACCGCACCGTTGAGGCAAGGTTTAAGGGTAAAAAACGAGTCTGTTTGATGTTGTTGATGGGTATCTGAGCTGATATAGGACTCTGTGTTGTTTGTAGGTGGCCAACAGTGATGATGCCAGTGCGGTGGCGAGAGCAAGACTGGGCCCAGTTGTGAGAGGCTGTGGCCAATGAGGGGCCTGGGGTGCGGGTGACTTTAGCAACCTGTGGGTTGCTAAAGTTCTTTGAGTGCCCATTGATACAGGCTCAGGAGTACTTACTACAGTTCCTGCTCGAGATGTGGAGTCCGGAGCTGCACTGCTTCCTCGTGCGAGGAGAGAAGATCCCCTTCACTACGGTGGAGGATGTATATTTTCTGACTGGGCTCCCCTTTTGGGGAACACCTCTACCGGCAGAGCCTGTGTTGGCGAGGGATACAACCCTTGCCATGATTGGTGCGCGATACTGCTCAGGCTCAGACTTTATGTCGGGGATGGTGGTGAGCATCAGTGCTATTGATGCCTTAGCACATTGCTGTATAGCGGCGATGATTGTGCGTATATACAGGTCACTTGCGACCCAGAGGATTAGTGGTGGTTAGCTATTGGTGCTGGAGAGGGTGGTGGTGGGTGGCGAGCGGTTCGCATGGGGGATGACGCTGCATGCGTGGATGATCGCGCAGCTGGACCGGTGTCGGTCCACAGGTGCAGGAGAGTTTGTGTTTGGCTCGATCCTGGTAGCCTGGTTTTTGGAGAGGGTGTCGATGTTGTGCCCCAGGGTTTTTCTAGAGATGCCAGGGGCACGAGAGCCGTGCTTGAGGTGATGGTCTACAATTTTGGTCTGCCATGGTGGTGGCGAAGGTGGCCACTACTTTTCAGTAGAGGCGGCGCGGATATGGCGGCAGATGCCGCAGGTAGTACTTCGGTACCCCTATGCTGGGGTTGACTTTCGGGGTGACTCGGACATGGTGTTGCCTCCATGGGAGGTTTTTGACCATCGAGGTACGTTCAGTATTTGTGTATATTTTTTATTTGTATGTTTTTTTTGAGATATCAGTCCATATATATGTGATATAGATGCTGATATGCTCTGTTGTTTTTTTTTTGCATGTGTAGATGTGGCACCTCGTGAGCGCGAGGTGGAGATGCAGCGAGTGCCAGCTAGGTCAGAGTCAGAGGGATGACTGTAGGGAGAGAGGCGGCGGTAGGAGGATGTTGAGGGTTGACCAGCAGAGCCTGAGAGGGCAGCGAGACGACACCGGTTTGATGACCTTGGTGTGGGGCCATCATATGCTCCTTCGATGGCAACCGGGGTGGACTTTGATGGTATACGTCGTCGTCTTGAGATGGTGTTACAGGACGTGCCTGAGGGAATGTGGATACGCATCCAGGATGAGGGGTTCCTAGAGCAGTGTATAGGAGTATCGCCACCATGGCGGTCTATAGTGCGACGAGCAGCTGTGCTTTCCGCGATGACTAGTGGACGTCTGCCGCCGGGGCAGGAGGGTCCAGTGGGTGGTCCTCCACCACCACCTGGGGCAGGTGGTGGCATGATAGAGGCACCATGAGTGGTGCATGATGTACATATTTTTGGTTGTATATAGGCTGGTGATCCCGTGTTTGTACCGAGGTGTTGCACTGGCCTGCGGATACATGTATCTTTTGTATGTAAACATTTGGATGGCCTGAGTGGCCTTTATATATATATGAGTATACATATTTTGAGATCCTGGTGTTGTTTACATGTGTGTTTTTGTTGATGATGATGTCTATTCTATCTATATGCTGTGACAGGTTTTGTGAGTTGGTTATGTATGTGTAGCTTGATGTGATATATGCCAATCTAAGACCATGTTAGCTATTTGATCTGTAGTTTGATTCAATTGTCTTGGAATATGTGTAAATGTAATGGAATCAAAATATCGAGATAACAGTCTAACCTGCAGGTATTTATGAAAGAGGCATGGATCGTGTACACGGTATACATTATTGAGCTGGAGAACGACTAGTTGCGAGTCGAGGAAAATGCTAAGGTAATGAATATGATGATGCTGGGCGTCGGCCAGGAGGCCAATGACAGCAGTATATTTGGATTGGTTGTTGGTTGCTTTCCCCAAACATATGCCACTTGAGTGTAGCATTTCATGTGAGGGGGTGTAAAGAGCCCAAGCCACCGAAGCGAGATTTTGCGTCCAACGGCTGGCGCCATCGGCATAACCAATGTGGTAGGCTAGTGGAGGAAGCATCTATCAATAGCACAAAGGATAGTTTAGATGAGAGGGGAGGAGAGAAAATATTAAAAACACTAAAAAAAGAAATGACCTAAAGTAGTTTGACTACGTTTAAGCATAAAATTTCTTGAGATACAACCCATTGACGGGTTCTTTGAGAGAGAGGCCTTCGGGAGAGGCCAGGATATATGCGCCTTTGGTGAGGAAATGTTGGATAATGTATGGGCCATGCCAAAGTGATTCGAACTTGTCGTGGCCAAAGGTATCATGAGCGATATCATAAGCCAGTACAAGGTCGCCTTCACGAAATGATCGAAGGTTGACATGGCAATCAAAGGTAGATTTGGATCATTTTTTAGCTACCTCATTGTTCTGTAAGGAGGATCGACGATCTTCATCCAACGACTCCAATTTCAGCAAGCACTGCTCCATTGGAGCAGTGTCAGGTAATAGTTCAATTGCGGTGCGTAAGGTGGGGATTTCGCACTCGATGGGAAGAGTTGCCTCAACCCCATGGACTAAATGGAATGGCATGAAACCTGTAGCGGTCTTTAATGCCGTTCGATAAGCCCATAGCGCAGAAAATAACATATGATGCCAATTGGTTTTATGTTTATTAACCATGCACTGTAACATGGTCTTGAGGAATTTTTTCACTGCCTCAACCTATCCGTTTGACTGAGGGTAATATGGCGAGGTAAACTCGTGCGAGAAGCCTAACCGAGATGAGATTTCGAGAAAGATCTCATTCTCGAAGTGTTTCCCATGATCGGAAACAAGTTGGAGTGGTATGCCAAAATGGGATATGACGTGGTTAAAGAAGAAGCATGCCACAGTGTCAGCGGTATTGTTGAAAGTAGGCATAGCTTTGGCCCATTTGGTGAAGTAATCAACGGCGACAACAATGTATTTGTGACCATTGCTGGAGGGGGGATTACAAGTCATAAAGTTGATGCCCCATTTACAAAAGGGGCTGGTGGTAATGACAGGGTGAAGAAGGGCGGGGGGTGCCCGAGCTTTGTTGGCATAGAGCTGACATTGCTCACAACGTTTCACGACGTGGATGTAATCGTGAAACAAGGTAGGCCAAAAGTAACCGGCTCGGATAATCTTTTGAGCCGTGGATATACCCGAAAGATGGCCCCCACATGCGCCGTTGTGGCAGTTGTTTAAGACTCTATCGGCCTCATCAATAGTCAGGCATCGACGAAGAATGGTATCTACGCCCCGCCGGTATAGGATGTCTCCGATGAGGAGATAGCGGGGGGCATGATGGCGAATACGTCGACGATCATCTCGTGAAAGGTGGTTACCGAACTTTTGAGTTCGTAGGTAGACGAGGAGGTCGCCATACCAAGGATCATCTGTAGTGATGTAAAAGAGATGTTCGTTTGGAAAGTCGGTGTTGACGGGGGCACTGGTGGTGTCAGAGGGAAGGGCCGTGACAAATTCGGTGAGAATCAGGGCCTTCTTACTCTTTGGTGTTGAGAACTCAAGGTCGTACTCCTGAAGGATAATGATCCATCGAGCGAATTTTCCGTTAACTTGTCGACGGCTGAGCAAGTATTGCATAGGGTTGGAATCTGCAATGACCTTTGTGGTGTGAAGCAGAATGTAATGGCGCAGTTTCTGGACTACAAGGACAACTGCAAGAGCAAGCTTCTCTTCGTGTTTATACTTCAAGGGTGGCCCTGAGAGGTTCTTACTACCGTAATAAATGATGTGTTCATGATTGTCATCTCCGAGCTGGATGAGGACGCCGGTTACTGATATAGCTGATGCTGATACGTAGAGGATGTAGTCGCGATTATAGTCAGGTGCACTAATTAAAGGTGCATTTGAAAGCACTACTTTCAGATCGTCAAATGACTATTGGGCATAGTTGTCCCAGTGAAAGGGGATGTCGTGACATAGTAAGTGAAGGAAACCATGTGCGCGTATGGCGTAATCTGGGACAAAGCGTCGAAGAAAGTTAGCTTTGCCCTGAAGACTCTGAAGTTGCCGTAAATTCCGAGGAGGTGGAATTTCGGTGATAGCTTTGACTTTGAGGGGGTCCACGGTAATACCGCTTTGGGAAACGATAAAACTGAGGAGGCATCCGGAGGTGACACAGAACACACACTTGAGAGGATTCAAGCGGATGTTCTACTGGAGACACCGTTCAAAAATGATTCGTAAATCATCGAGATGCTGGGTGCGTTTCTTGGAGCATGCTATGAGGTCGTCCAAGTAGGCGAGGATGATTTCAGCCAGATCATGGAAGATGTATGTCATTTCCCATTGGAAGGTTGCGCCAGCATTTTTTAAGATGAAAGGCATGACACGATATGCAAAGGTACCCCACACGGTAATGAATGCAATTTTATACTGATCGGCTAGGTGGATTTGGATTTCGTTATAGCCAGAGAATCCGTCCATAAAGGAGAGAGCCTCGTGGCCAGCGCAGTCATCGATAATTTGATTGATGAATGGCGTTGGAAAGTTGTCTTTGGGACATGTGTTATTGAGATCGCGAAAGTCTGTGCAGACGCGGATAGTGCCCTGATTTTTTTCGATGAGTACAGGGTTGGAAACCCATGAAGTATAAGTGATGGGGTAAATAAACCTGGCAACGCGTAATTTGTCAATTTCGACTTTGATAGCTGCTGCTTTGGCTGGGTGTAGCGGTCGCTGTTTTTGGCGGATTGGTGTGATGTCGTGCCAGGTGTCGATGCGATGTTCAACAATAGAGGGATCGAGGTCAGGCATTTCCGTGTATGACCAGGCAAAAATATCCCTGTATTCCTGGAAGAGGGCTTTATATGCGGCGATTTCTTGAGGAGTGCAAGCAACTCCAATGATGATTTCTTCGACGATGTTGTTTTTGATGGAAATGTCGATTTTGATGGTGGGGGAAATGTTGGCCATGTTGCCTTCTTCAAACACATCAGGGGCAGGAATAATATTGTTGAACCAATCGATAGGCCCGGACGGGATAAAATCTTTGGTTTCGACCACGTAAACGGGATTTTGGTTAGGAGGCATGAGGGCTTCCTGTGGTGAGAAGAGTGCGTGATGATGTAGCACATCCTAGGGGGAGTCTGGGCGGTTGAGCTCTTCGAGTATTTCCTCGTCACATAGGAAATTGCGGGAATACAAGGGGTCGTGAGTAGTGATCTCGGTGACAGTCTGATTGCCCCCTAATGGAGAAGAAGGGGGAACAATGTTAGGAGATGGGGAGGGTTCACTCGACATAAACCATATATTGAAGTACTGAGGGGTACCCGTGGTGGTTGGGTGGAGAGTCTCTATAGAGGAATGAGTGGGAGAGTTGGGGGGGTTGCGGGGTAAATCCTCAGAGACGTCATTTAAGAACCATGGAGGCGTTGGGAGTGCCTCGGGCTCTGGAGCAATGACATGAAGATCCTGGAGTGACGAAGTAATGTCAATTATCGCCTCTGCGGGTCGGTGACGCAGGGCCAATTGATGTTGCTTGTATGCAAGGATCATAGGACATTGGTATGTAAAATGAGCTAGTGAATCGCAGAGAGAGCAAGGGAATCTCATACGTTCATTAACTGAAGTAGTGACATAGCGAATGTCAGTGATATTTGAAGAGGACGTAGCAGGGTGGGGGTTGTTCTGGAAGTTCTGGCGTACAACTACTAACGTCTGCCGAAAGCGTGGCAGTGCTGGGAAATGCTGAGTGTAATGGCCATACTCTGAACATATAGCACAAGCATATTTGGTCCTCAACCCTTTACTACTGGAAGGTTTTGTGGTAGTGGTACTTGTAGTAGCGATGGGTGTTGTGGGAGTTTGATTGGGGGGAATCAAATTCTGTAATTCAGGTAGTGATGGGCAATTATTGGTTTGGTGGCCCTCTTTCTCACATAGTGCACAAGGTGGTGGGATGCGTGGAGGAAGGGGAGCGGTGGGCTCTTTCTTATTCCTTCTGCCCCTAGCTGGAGTAGGGGGGGTTGTGAGTGTGGGGGTAGTGGGGGTAAGGACAAGAATAGTCATGGAAAGTCCTTCCTGTGGGGGAAGGGATGGTCGAGGGACCATCTTTGGTGGGTGTAAATACCAAACTGGGATTGCTAGCACCATATTTGGTAGTGTGAGCGTTGCAGCTACCTGAAAAGCTTCGATACCTGGGAAAGGGTAAAAGAAGGGAATTTGGGTGAGGGGTTGGGGGAGTGTTTCCCAGACAGGATTATTCCCTTGAGGGGATGTGGATTCATGGACTGTTGAGGTCGACGAGTGCGTAGGAGGCTCCAACTGGAGTGGTTCTGCGACTATTGAGACATCAGGAATGATTGAAGCCTCCTGAGGAGGAAGAGCATCCTCCATGTGAGTTCTATTAGATGAGATGACGCATACTTGATTAGGGGGAAGCAGTGGTGGTGATCCATGGTATGTCCCTAACAAGGACGTATCTTTAAAAATCCCAGGACCCATCTCGACGAGTGGATATGCATCTAGATTGGTGTCGATGAGAGGAAGAATGTTATCGATGTTGGCAGATGGGTTAGGCTCATAATGTGAGACTTGGTCGATGGTCACGATCTTCCCATTGTGGGGGAACATCATTGTCCGAAAGACGGAAGAGGCCACTGCCTTCATAGCGTACATGTAGCTACACCTGAACAGGATATTATAATCGAGCGGGGCATCGATAACTTCGATATCAATGAGAATAGTCTTGCCCCTGAGTTCAACGGGGACATTTTGGAAGAGCCCTTCAGGAGAGGATGGTCGTCCGTCATAATCTCGTAATGTAATGGCAGAGGGAATGAGTTCCGGGGAACCAAGTTTTTTCCATACTGTTTTGGACATGATGCACGTAGAGGCACCTTCATCGATGATACACCGATGAACTGTGATGTTCCGTATTTTCACTAGTATTTGAAAAGCGATCAAGGTGGGAAGACGAGGTTCTCCACTATCAAGATCGAAGGTGATGAGTCGAGTATCTGCAGGGTCGACTGCCCCCAAGGCGGAAAGTAAATATTTCCGCTGTGTAGGACAAGTCTGGAGGACTTCCAAGACTGACATGGCAGCCGGGGATTGTGCTAAGTCATCTACCAAGCTATAGTTATGAGCGGCCCTAGCCTGTGGGTTGTGGACATTCCTATGCAAGGGGATGCGAGGGATGCGAAGGGGTGGTTCGACGGACGGGTGAGGGATCACTAACGGGGGTCCTGTTGGTGTCGGGTTTGTTTCTGGAGAGATGGTAGGAGACTCAGCGGGTGTGTGATACTGATGATTATGCATTTGCAGAAGAATTTCTTCCTCGCTGGTGAGGAGAATTGTACGTTCTGTTGGATTGTTAGGGTTGTGGTATTGTCCTACCTGAGGTGGGGGATGCTGTGTGTCCTGTTGGGTGTTTATCACACCTTGATGTGGGATATGATTTTGCAGCACGGCGGGAGGGGGTTTCTTCACATATTGTTGTGGTTCCTGTTGAGGGGCAGTTTGTGCAGGAGAATGGGGAAGGCTACCCAAGTCCTTCAACCATTTGAAATCGACGATCTGGGGGCAATGGTGAGTGTAATGACCGAACTCACCATAAAGAGCACAAGGGAATATGGTTTTAATATTGTTACACCCTTGGCGTTTGTTGTTATTGCCCCCTTGGGGGTTTTGGTTCCCTTGGTTCTGGTTGCCCCTAGTGGGTTGGTGCTGTGGGGGTTGATTCCCGCCTTGACCAGGGTTGTTGTTATTCCTGTTCCATCCTTTCTTCTTGGTATTGTTCGATGGATTGGTTGGGTTGGCTGTATTCAATTGTTCAAAATTCTGGTATTGTTGAGCAGCGGAAGGTTGAACAAAATTTACCCCCGCATATGGATGTGGGGGAGCCATGGGTTGTGGAGGACCAGGAAAGGGGAAGTATGGGTTTTACGGTGGTACCGATCCATAAGGCACATAGGAAGGCATAGTGCTTTCACTAGTGCTATAAGATAATGTTGAGGGAGTACCACTGTTTGTGGGAATAAGTGGATGTATGGGAGGTGTCGGTGGTGGTCCATTGATGGGTGGAGGTATAGCAACATGGTATGGCTGTTGATCAGGGGGTGGGGGTTAATGAGGGGTGCCCCCATATACCGGCGAGTATTGAGGTGTTCCATACATTAGTGGTGGTTGGGGTTGTGGGCCATGGTGTGTGGTGGAACCTATGAGCCCGTCTGCTGAGTGAGACATCCCAGGTTTGTCTTGGCCGAATGTCACAGGTTTTGGAAGATCAGGAAGACCTGTGTATAAGTACCCTGACTGTGCACAGATGAGGTCATACTATTGGGCCTTATTGATGGCTTCCTCTTCGGACTGAGGGAAGGTGGAAGCGACATCCTTTCCAAGGAGAGCGACAAGTGATCTAAGAAACCAGTCGAGGCACTCTTGCTTGGTGGTTTCTGCTTTACACAAACTACGTCGCCTATGCCACTCATGAATGTGGTCAGCGATGTGGGTGGTTGAGGTTTGTTTGAAGTTAGACAGTAGTTCTATACCATTGTCATGGAGGATGGGTACTTGGAAGAAGGTCAAGAATGCTTTGGCCAATGACTCAAAGGTCGTACGGGACCCTGATTTTTCTTCGACATACCATTTGGTTGATGGGCCAGTAAGTGTGCGTTGAAATAATCGCAGTCTGATGGAATCATCCATAATGCTATTGGAAGAACACCATAGATGAAAGGTCATGACATGGTTGGCGGGGTCATCCCCTGC